>QKWP01000197.1:300776-312441 GCA_003550325.1 Gigaspora rosea | reverse complement strand
CGATCTGTAACCTGGATCATATCAAGGATGCGTTTGACTAATATTTTCGAAATGTTTCGATGATTTTTGATGATTGTACTACAAGATCAGATTAGATCTTTGTTTATTTTTTTTTGTTTATAATTTAGATCTTCTATTAATTTTACATTGTTTCTTCGTTTTCCTTTTGTTTTTTTTTGGTTTTATTTCATTATTTTTAGCTTCATTTTGTTTTTTTATCTTATTTTTTTTATTTTTAATTTTTTTTTATTTTGTTTATTTTATTTCTACACTTTACCACTAGCACTTTGCAAGAAATTCAACAACTTTTTAGCACTTGCGCAGGCCAACCCAGCCTTTTAATACTTTGCAAGAACATACAACTAATTTCTCCAGCAAGCAATTTCTAAATTTCAAGAATGCCTGTTTTCGCAAGTTTTTGTTTTATTTATTTTTTCGTTTCATGTTTATTGTTTTTGTTTTTTTGTTTTATTTTTATTAATTTATTTTATTCTGGCACTTTGTGAAAACCTTCAACGATTTCTGAAGTCACAAATATGAGCTAATATAATCAAATCTGAGCAAATATAAGCAAATATAATAGTTTATTTTTTTTCGGTTGTGTTTTTTTTGTTATTTTTTTCAGTTTCATTTTTTGCTTTTTGTTTGTTTTTTTTTTTATAGCACTTTTTAGGAAGTTGTGAATATGAGCGAATATAAGCGAATATGATAGTTAAACAGAAGAAGAGAAATAATAGCTAACTACAGGGTAAGAAAAATAAGTGTATAGAGCTAGTATTATGCGACAAAATGTGAAAGTAGTTTAAAATATTACTATTTTTCGTTTTAGTTTTTTTGGCATTTTTTTATTTTAGGAAGTAGCGAATATGAGCGAATATTAGCAAATATAAGCAAATATTACAGTTAAAACAAAGAAGAAAAGAAATAATAGCTAACTGCAGGGTAAGAAAAATAAGTATATAGAGCTAGCATTATGCGATGAAATGCGAAAGGGTTCAAAATATTACTATTTTTTTCGGTTTGTTTTTTTTTATTATTTTTTTTGGTTTAGATTTTTTTGTTTTTAATTTTTTTTGTCATTTTTCATTTTTTCATAAAAAATGTATAATAATATATAATAAAATATAATATTGATTAATATATATTTTTAATTAAATATAATGTTTATTAATAATAATAAATAAAAAATATAAAATTTTATATTAAATTGCAAAAACTTGTGAAAATATGCGAAAACATGCAAAAATCTGTAAAACGTTAAAAATAAGTATACAGTATAATAGTATTGTTATTCCTGATTTAAAATCTAATATCTATCGATTATTACCGATTATTATCGATTACTATCTTAATCGATAGTCCTCGTCATGGTGAATTAAATCGATTACTATCCAATAATGATAAAAATCGATAGTAATCTCTGTACAAATTTTGGTGATGAAGTTTGTAGCACTTACAGTTACACTATACTCCTTAGTTAATTTATTCAGAGCACATAGATCTTGAGTTGTCCCAAGTTTGTAACATTTACTTATTCTATCTCTTAGTTGGGCCTTCTTCATTTCATCAACAATCACTTCACCAATAACTTAATTCACTGACAATTAACTTACAGACAAGCTTATTTTGTGACAATTATTTTGCAAACAAGTCCATTTTACAACGAACACGTAGTACTGGATAATACCTTACTTTGGCTCCAAGTCTATAAGATTCATATATATCTCTTACTACATGTGGATATGTGTTATTTCACTGACAACCTAGTTCACCAACAATTAATTCATGAACAAGTTCATTTCACCTACAATTAATTTACAGGCAAGTTCATTTCATCGACAGCACATTTCTCGACAATTATTTTTTATAAACTGCACTAACCTTAACTTTAATTCTAACCTGATCCTAACAAAATGACCAGAATCACTTTGTCAGTGAAATAAACTTGTCAGTAAATAGATTGTCAGTGAAATGAACTTGTTGGTGAGTTATTTGTCTGTGAATTAAGCTGTCGGTGAAGTAATTGTCAGATGTGCGCTACCCCATAAGTGCATGTTGTCAGGAAAAGTGCACTTATAAATTAATCAAATTATTGCACTTATGGAGAGAAAGTACATTTATAGAAGACTCATATTCATATTAATTAAGGTTCTTTATTAATGAGTTTATTTAGATGGTTCTGGTAGAATTCGCCAGTAACTATTTCGTTAACAGCTATTTCGCTGACAACATCTAGCCAACGTAAACTATAAAGAAGCTAACCTAACTTATATCAGACTAAATGATATTAGCAAAATAGTTGTCAGCGAAATAGTTATCGCGAAATAGTTATTAGCAAAATTGGTTAATACCTATTTAGATAAACAATCTATGTTCATAATATTTATTATATAAATATTATTTTATTTCATTTTCATTAATTTATTCAGTATTTTTATATACTTATAAGATCTTTTACTGCATTGATGTTTGTTATTGCGCTTTTTTATTTCAAAATAAAAATAAATTGAAAAATGAATAAATAAAAGAAAAAAATTTAAAAAATAGAGATGAAATAGTTTTCCCCACCTGATAAGAAACTCAAAATAATAGAAAATAACAAACCTCATAGACTTGCTGGATCTTAATATTAACAATATATTAAATCCTATTGAAAGTCTTAAATCCTCATCATATGCATAATTGTAAAATATTGCTACTATAAAATTACTATAAATAAGATCTTAAGAACAAATTTTCGTGATCTATATTGTCCAATACGTAATTGAAAATAGACTTTTTAGTTGGCTATTTTATTATAACGAAAACATATATTGTAAACATCATACGTATACCTGGGTCTACATTAATTCCACCAATTTAAACTCTTTAGTACCCTAAAAAATTATATACAAGACCCGGTTCTGTTACATTCTACCAACTTTAAACTTATAGTAGACCTGGGTCTAGTACATGCTGAGCATTTATAATTTCGTAACAGAAAAAATTTAAAGTGTGTTCTTTGTACTTATAATGGGCAGTCTAGGTATTTGAAAAATTAAAGATTTCATGATTCGCAAAAGTGTGGTTAAAAAAATAAACAATATGTATAAGTTATATATAAAAAATCTGCACATTTACAAATTGAATTTTTAATTAGTAAAATTGCGTCAAAATAGAATAGTAATTGTAGATCATTTTATCCAGTTAACTTATGGATCATCAATTAAAACTAATTTTATATTGCATATTTGCCTATTGTAATATGTGTATTTGCAATTGTATACTTGCAATTTGCAATTTGTATACTTGCAATTTGCAAATATGCATATACTTCGCAACTTATAGTTTTAATTATGGCAAACTACACATTAGCATGGTATTTATTTGAACTTCTGACATGTTTTGAACTACTTCAATATAAATTTACTAAGCAACTACAAAATTTATATTTTTTTGATTTGAATTGTTTGCCTGGTAAATAGATTGATAATTACTGATTGTCAAAGACCATTTCGAAAGAATTTACAAGAAGCTTAAACAATATGTTACTAGCTATTTGTATTTGTATAAACTGCGCAATTACTGACTAATTAAAACTTGATAAGTACATAAGTAATTATTATGTTCATGTACATAGTACATATGTAAGTATAATGTCATATAATGTAATTATGTATGAATGAATTAATTACTATTATTAGTCATAACAAATTAATATAAAATAAATTAATTGAAAATTTATATGTTAGTATTTAAAGTTAATTATTAAGACATTTCGATCAATTTCTTGATTATTCAAATTACATGCAGTCAACAGATCGAAAGATAGCTAAACAGGAATGCAATGGTTATTAGATACATGTGCTACTTCAGGCCAAGCAAGTCAATGTTATTAAAGTTAAGATACTTAACTTTTATCAATTTCCGGATCAAGTAATTATGAGGTACTGGGCAGTGCAACAAAGATCAATAGCATGGGAAAATTTTTCTATCTTCCAGATCCTGTAATTATGAGAATATCATAAGGAAACATCTAAGGCATAGCTAAGTATAAACAAGTATATATAATAACAGATAAGTAGTTGTGTGATGCAGTCGTGCTAAACCAAGATGGATAATAAAATATATAAACACAAAATAACATTGCTTGAATAATGAATCAAAATTCGAAATTACACTTTTGGGAGTTATTTTTACATTTATACAGAAAGTTTAAAAATTAGTAGGACACATGATGAAATTTGTGAACAGATAATTATTTTTCAGTAATAAAAATGTAGTTTTCAATAAAAATTTTGCCCATTATAAAATTATATCGAAGCAATATCAATCCTGCATTTTTTATTAGACCATACAAAGTAAATGTTCGTCTTACATAACATGGTGTTCCAAAATTCAAATAGGCAGGTCAGATCTTTTTTATTTATTTATTTATTTTTATAATCTATACCACCTAATTCTAAGTTTGTCCTTTTAAACGTTTTTGATTAGCTGCAACTGATTTTGGAAACTTTTAAACAGAAATAATTGTGGGAATTTCGGGTCTGTGCGCTTTAACATTTTTTGATTGGTCGTACCCAGAGAATGTGATCTAATGTGGGAAACTAACATAAATACATAAGATGATTATGACGATAGCTTTTGAGTAATTGTTATATCATTTTTTATGATTATATACTATCATATCATTTTTAACGCTCTTATTAACGCACTCTCAAAATTCGGTACTAAAAAAGTCTATCAAATGTTTCATATAATGGTCTCGAGTTCAAGAACAAGTGCAAAAATAAATGCAAGTGCAAAAACAAGCACGAGAACAAGAACAATTACAAAATTAAGTCCAAGTGCAAAAACAAGCAAATTAATTATCTACAAATTTCTTATTAATTATTATTATTAAAAATTACAATAAAGAAATTGGAGATCTGTCCTGAACACTAATTGATCTTTTATTCGTAATTGATTGGATAGCTCATGACACATGTACTTATATCATTCTGATGTAATCTATACGCACGATTCATTGTGTTAATAGTGACGACGGGTAAGCTTACGTTTAAATATTATTAATTGGTCAACTTTAGAAAACATGACCACTATGCGGTAAAATTTATTTTTAGATACTGTTAATAATGACGACAGTGTTTTAACTTACCAATTTTATTATAATTATAAATTAATTTTTGAATGTTTTTATTGGCTACATCAAGAACTTGACTAATTTGTGGGAAATTTTTAGTAATCCTATGACTATTCTATTTAAACTACGTTATTTATCGTGTTTTGTAATTGTTTTTATAGTTTTTACATTTCAGTCGGTCATATTTTCATCCACATGAAGTTGATTTTTCGGTTTGCTTGGTTTGTCGGTCGCTTTTATTTCGTTTTAATTTACTGTGAATTTAAAAAGTAATATTTGCAAGATGTTAATATTTCGTTTTGCATTACACAAAATCTTAAAACATTAGTAGTTAATCAGTCGTTTTATTATTTTTTTTTTGATTTACTGTAAATTAATAGAATAATGTTCACATCCAAGATTAGATCATGCAAAGGTAATTTTCTGTTTTGTGTTACATGAATTTGAAAACTTCGGTCAGTTGATCGGTTTTTTTTTTAAAAATAATGTTTACATGAAGTTAATATTTTATTTATTACAAGGAATCTAAAAACTTCGGTTAGTCAGTCATTTTTTTTTTTTTTACTTTACAACAAATTTACTAAAATTAATAGTATTACAGTACTGGAAGCCTTCTTTAATTCTGATAGAGTAACAATCACATGGCTCCTGAGATCCCTTACTTCGGGCGTGAAGCGGTGTGCAAGAGGGAAGTATAGTTTCTTTTATGTCTGTAAGAAACTACACACTTCTCTGAGGCAGTTCGGTATAAAACAACAAGAAATAATACACAGTTTATTAATTTAACAAGAGGGCTATTCCAAGGTGTCTGTTCCTTAGAAATCCCAAGAGTTTATTAATAATAAGAGAGTAGTATAATTAATATAATGGTAAAGATAAAATACAATGTCTGGATCTGTCTAAAACTAAGGGAAATAATGTGGGTTTATATATCTATTGAGCTAAGTGTCGCTAAGCGTCGTTAAGCGTCGCTAAGCGTCATTGAGTGTCATTGCACATCAATTTCGCATATCACTATTACTAAATACAGTTATTACAAAATTTCCTTATTAAGTTCTAATTTTCAAACTAATTTCTACCAAAATTAAAACCTATTCTATAACATTTCTCTCCCCTTTAAGAACGAACTCCGTGAGTTCTAATTTGGGGAAGGACTTGAGAAAGTTCGGCATCAGTTAACCTCGTAATCATTGTATAAGTAATATAGGTTGTTCGAGAGATATTTTCTAGAGGTCGATTAGAGAAAAGCAATTTCATCCGTCTGGCACACTTCCATGTGTCTCGGGCTCTTCTTTCTCCTTGAGTCTTCTCAATTATTGATTGAATATCTTCATGAGCATCAGGGTACTTGTCTATAAGGTTACCAAGATAATAATAAGCTTCGAGCAGCTTAGTCTGGTCTTGTCTGTTTCTAGTTCGAGTTTTAATTCGTTTGAGAATTTTCTGCAATTTCTCTTGATACGTTATTCCAGTATATAGAGGAATAGATGTCTGAGTTAGAGGTCCACAAGGTTGAATAATATCTTGTATAATTTTGGTTAATTTCCCAGGTAATGGAGCAGGAGTGTCTTCTTGGGGATTAGTAGTTGGAACAGTTAATGTTTCTTCCTGTATGTCTTCCAGTTCCAAGTTTGGGTTTATTTCTTCTGTGTCATTTACTCCTGGTGAATTAATTTCTAACTGCTCTGTGTCTTCTAGAGTGTTCAGAAAATTATTTGAGTCTGGCTCAAGAAAAGAAGTAATTACATTAGTAAGGTCAATAGTCTGAGTGGTATCATTATTATCACATAACCATACACATTGTGATGTAATCCACAATGCATAATTTTGGGCGGCATTATCTTGTTTCCATGTCTGAAAAAGGTATTGGAGGGCTAACAAGGTTTGAGGTTGCAATGTAGGGGTAGTCATTTTTGGGAAAATTCCAAAAGGGGTAGTTGTATAAATACATTTTGAGGTTTTACGAATTAAATTGTGTGTTTCATCCCCTTGTAGATCAAATTTCTTCTAGAAATTTCTAGGGGAATCAATAACAACTACTGGTTCCCAAGTTTGTGGCTCGTGATATTTAGCAAGACGATCACTATTATAGTATTTTTGTAAAATTTTTCCTTCTATTGTCCGTAATTTATAAGCACCATTGTCTAATTTCTCATGGATAAGAAAAGGTCCAAATCTTTTATCTTCAAATTTGGCTGAGCGAGAGGCTTCTAGTTCCTTTCTTTGTATCCACACTTTATCACCAATTTCAAATGTCTCTGTTCGAATATTGGCATCAAAACGGGCTTTTTGTTTTTGCTGTGATCGTTCGGTATTTTGTCTGGCCTGATTCTGGTAGTTTGGTAATTTCTCTATTAAATCATAAGCGCGTTGGAGGATACTTCCTTGTAAGTCTATTTCATTATTACTTTCTACAGGTTCTACGGGAAAAAGTGCTTCGATTGGTAAGGTAGCATATCTTCCATATATAAGTTGAAAGGGAGTATATCCTGTGGTAGCATGTCTTTTTGTTCTATATGCTAAGAGAACAGCAGGTATATGCAAATCCCAATCATCATCTCCTTTCACTTTTGCAAGTGATTCACACAATGTTCTATTAAATCTTTCCACCATCCCATTTGTCTGAGGGTGGTAGGGAGAAGAGAATTTGTGCTTGATAAGAAATTTCTCGCAGAGAATTCTAATAGTTTCGCTAATAAAATTGCGACCTTGGTCTGATAAGATAATTTTTGGAGTTCCATGTCTACAGATTATCTCTTCAAAGATAAACTGAGCGAGTGTATTAGCACTAGCATCTGGAACAGCACGAGCTTCTGGCCATCGTGTCAGGTATTCGGTAGCGACAATAATATATCGATTGTTTTGTTTAGTTATAGGCAAAGGGCCTACAAGGTCAATTCCAACACGTTCGAAAGCTCTTCCTATTTGTATAGGGTGTAAAGGTTCTTTCCTATGACCTTTTTGTCTTCTTTGGCATTCCTCACAAGTCTTCACATATTCTTGTATATCTCTATACATTTGATCCCAATAATAGCGGTCAGATATTTTATAATACATAGCGTCAGTTCCCAAATGTCCAGCAGTGGGGTGCTTATGCATCATATATAATACTGGTTCAACTTCTGTCCATTTTATAACTCTAAGTGGCCTGTCTGGGTTCCTTTTATTCTTTTTATAGAGAAGGTGATGTCTAACTTCAAAGTATTTAGCCTGGGTCATTAGTCGTTTTTGTTCTTGGTCAGTAAATCCATCTGGAAATTGGTCTGTGTCCAAATAGTGGTAAAGATTATGATATTGGTCAAGATTCATATAATTTATTAGGTACAATGGTCTGAGTCGGTAACCGAGAGAGGGCATCAACATTCGAATGAATTCGGCCTGGTTTATGAATAATTCCAAAATTGTATGGTTGGAGCTTCAAGATCCATCTTCCAATTCTTCCTTTGGGTTCAGCAGTACGTAACCATTTCAATGCTGAGTGGTCTGTAACTAAGATGAATTTTGTAGCGCCTAAATATTTGTGAAAATGTTCTATGGCCCATACAACTGCAGCACATTCAAGTTCAGTTGCTGCATAATTCATTTCTTCTTTTCGCAAACTTTTACTAGCATAGGCAATCGGGTGTTCTTTTCCATTCCTATCTAGTTGGCTTAGTGTGGCACCAAAGCCATTATAAGAAGCATCGGTAGCAAGTATAAATGTCTCTTTAAAATTGGGGTAGGCTAATATAGGAGCAGTAATGAGTCTAGATTTTAATTCTTCAAAAGCTTTTTGTTGTTTGTCTTGCCAGTGATAGGGTTCATTCTTTTGTAGAAGAGAATTCAAAGGGCGAGCGATTGATGAAAAGTTTTGAATAAATTGGCGATAGTATCCCGCAAGTCCAAGGAAAGATCGAAGGGCTGTAAGGTTTTTAGGAGGTTGAATCCGTTGGACAGCTTCTACTTTTTGAGGGTCAGGGGCGATACCGTTAGCAGAGATTAAGTGTCCAAGAAATGGTAGTTGGTGCATCCAGAAAGTACACTTTTCTATATTAAGTCTGAGTCCTGCTTGTTTAATTCTATTAAATACTCTTTTTAAATGGGTTAAATGTTCATCAAATGTTCTCGAATAAACAATTGTATTGTCTAAGTACACAACTACAAATTTCCATGCAATTCCTTTATATACACGATCCATCAGCCTTTGAAAAGTTGCAGGAGCATTGCAAAGACCAAAAGGCATTACATTAAATTCATAAATTCCGTATCGTGTAGTAAAGGCAGTTTTCTCTTTGTCACGGGGGTCCATGGCAACTTGCCAATATCCACTCGCAAGATCGAGAGTAGAGAACCAAGAGCATCCTGTAAGGGCATTAAGCATTTCATCAATACGAGGCAGAGGGTAAGCATCCTTTTTGGTAACAGCATTTACTTTTCTGTAGTCTACACAGAATCGTAATTTGCCATTTTTCTTTCGTACTAGAACAACAGGTGAGGTCCAAGGGCTATCAGAGGGTTGAATGAGTTTATGTTCTAACATTCTTTGGATTTCTTCTTGTATAAATTCTTGTTCATTAGGAGGTACAGAATAAGGCCGGGAACGAATAGGGTGTACATCCTCAGTATAGATTCGGTGAGTAACCAAGTTGGTTCGTCCTAGCTTAGTTATATCATTTGCAAAGAGGTCTGCAAATTCTTCTAATAATTTCCGAAAAGCTAGGCCTTGTTCTTTATTAAGTGGTCCAATATTTAAAGAAGTCTGGGTCGATAGGGTATATTCTTCATGTTCAAGAGTAATAATATTTACAAATTTGGGTATAAGGTTCTGGTCTGGGTCGACAGGTAGTTTATGATCCTGCCTAGGATTCTCTAAAAATTTTGACAAAGTGTATCCAAGGCATTAGCTCGATGGTGGGCATTTTGGGCTTCTTCTCGGAAAAAGCATAATAAAGCAGCATTGGTAGTTTCCAAGGTTTCAATTCTTGCTTGTAATTGTTTTATCAATTGATCCTGTTGTTGTACTTGTTGTTGAAGCTGATAAAACTGTGAACCATCATCGATTTCCTTAACTGTTTCTTCAGCAGGTGGAGAGTAAATTTCTGGGTCTGGAAGTTTGCAATCATCACAATACCCTTGATTTGCATTCAATTCCTCTTGGTGTTTAACATGTAAACATTCCTGACAGAGGTCAACAGGAACTGTAAAGTTTCTTCGAAGTACAGCGAGGGCATACTTCTGGTCATAGTCTGGGTGGCTAGTGTCGAAGGATTCATCTAAAATTGCTTGTAGCGGGTCAATATCATTTTCTGATAGTAAGTCTGATTCAGCTTGCAATATAAGTTGCATTTCCTTATAGCTCCAGGGTTGAGTTATGCGGTCAGAGGTTAGAGGTTCTAGGGCCTGGGCAATGGTCTGGTCATTTTCATCCAAGAGAATCTTCGCAAGTCGGTAAATTCTGGTCTGGTTCATTTCATATTGGTGTCCGGCATTCTTTGTTGATTCAGTATAACGTTTGATTCGAGTCCAGAGGTTATAATTAGGATTATACTGGATATCCTGGCTAGCCTTGTATGCGTAAAGGTGTTCTAATTCACAAAACCATAATTCTTCCCGAAGACTGTCTAATTGACACATTCTAGGTCTTGTATCTGCTTTATTACATACTTTGCAATTAACAAGCATTCCACGTCCTTCACCTTGGGTGAAGAAATGGATACTCCTAGGGTCTTCTCGGTCTAGAGCACAGTGAAAGTCAGAATAGCATCCAGGAAAAACAAGTTTCTCTTCAAGTAGTCTAAGGACTTCAGGTCTGTTAGGAACTCTACATTGACAACAATGGTGGGTACGGCGAGTGCTATGGTTAGATAGGTGATTACTATCAACTTGATCAAGAGTATATCCACACTGGTAAACCAAATTTTGTCTTTTCCAAGTGGCAATAGGACAGTAGGCTTCAATATGTCCTAATGTACTGCATCCTCTGCAGACATTATTGGGGCAGTCCCTATATAGGTGGTTGGAGTCATGACAAGTAGGGCAGGTGGTACGTCTTGGGGCTTGTTTAGGGCATTTAACAGCGATGTGGCCAAATTCCTGGCATCGATTATATTGGTTGGTAGGTCAATTTGCAAATAGGTGGTCAGGAGAACCACAATTTCCACAGACACGCTGTTTAGGAGCTTTTCTGTTTCTACGGCGAGAATGATAATTGGTCCATTCATTTTCTTCTAGTGAAAGAGATTGGTCTGAGTCTTCCCGATCGAAAGTATAAGCTTCTCGAAGGTATAAGTATTCTGGTTCATAAAGGTCTAATTCATCTGGTGCAGTCACAGTTGGTTGACTGGTTATAGGTTGGTTACTTTCATAAGTAGTAGGGATAGTATGTTTCTTGTTTTCCCATTTAAAAGTATAACAACCATTTTTCCAATTATAATTTGCTTCCACTTTTTGATTCCAGTCATTGCCTAATAGAAGAGAGTAAGAAGTAGTGTCTACTACTTCTACAGTAAGAGGGATAGTAATGTGATCAATTTCAATTGGCAGGTCTTTTATAATCCCTAAAGG
>QKWP01000197.1:251254-293046 GCA_003550325.1 Gigaspora rosea | reverse complement strand
CTAAGCGTCATTAAGCGTCGCTAAGCGTCATTAAGCGTCGCTAAGCGTCGTTAAGCGTCGCTAAGCGTCATTGAGTGTCATTGCACATCAATTTCACATATCACTATTACTAAATACTGTTATTACAAAATTTCCTTATTAAGTTCTAATTTTCAAACTAATTTCTACCAAAATTAAAAACCTATTCTATAACAATAGAATAATGGTAACATTTAAAATTAGGGCTATGCAAAGTTGATTTTTCACTTTACGTTACATGGAATTTGAAAACTTTGGTTGGTCAGATTTTTATTTTCTTTTTTATTTTTTTATTATCTTTTTTTATTTTTTTTTTATTTTTTAATTTACTGTGAATTAATTGAATAATATACGCATCCAAGATTAAGTTACGCAAAGTAGATATTTTGAAAACTTTGGTAGTTTTAGTCGATCAATTTTTTTTTTTGAACACATCTAAAATTAAGCCACGCGAAGTTGATTTTTTATTTAGTAATACATGAAATCTGGAAATTTGGTCGGCCTGTCGAATTTTTTTATTTTTTTTTGATTTTATTGTAAATTAATAGAATAATCACAAAATTAGATCACGCAAAGTTGATTTTTTGTTTTGCGTTACATTAAAATTAAAACTTCGATAATTAGTCTTTTTTTTTAAATAATTTACTGTAAATGATAAAATAATATTGACATCTAAAACTAAGCCGCACGAAATTGATTTTTGTTTTGCATTACAAGGATTTGAAAACTTTGGTCAGTCGGCAGATTTTTTTCTTTTTTTTTTAATTTATTGTATACTAATAATGTTCACACAAGTTAATTTTTTTTATTTTATTACATAAAATCAGAAACCTTCGGTCAGTTGGTCACCTTTGTTTTTTTTTTGTTATATTATTTTAAATTTACTGTAAATTAACAAAATAATGATCACGTTTAAAATTAGGGCTACGCAAAGTTGATTTTCGCTTTGGAATCTAAAAACTTCGGTTGGTCAGATAAAAAACAAATAAAATGGGTGGTGCGAATGTGCCACCCATCGCACTAGTTTACTGTAAATTAATAAGCTCATGTTACACATATAAGGTCACTCGCAATATTAATTTTTTTGGTTTGCATAATATGGAATCAAAATTTTTTTTTGAATCTATTAGTTAATTCCGGAAAATTAAGGTCATGATCGAGCGACACTGGAGAAAAATTAAATAATAAAAATGGAATAATCAGCACAGTTAGGATTAAAAAAAAATTTTTTGAAAAATTGGATCAGCAAGTTATGCAAAACGAAAAAACTAACTTTGCATAGCCTTACCGAAAATTTACTGTAATTTCGATAATTATTTGAGTTATCTAACGTAATATGTAACATATGGTGAATCAAAACCAGGTAAAATATCTCTATTATTATCAAACTGCATTAAGATTCAAATTGTATTTATTGTGATCTATTTTGATTTTATTGTTTTATTTAATATTCTATTTAGTAGTATCAACTCACCAAAAATTATTTCACAGACAACTTAGTTCGCAAAGAATTTAATTGCTGGTAAGGTTATTTTACAGTCGATTTATTCACAAATAAATTTGTTTTATTGGCAGTTGTATCAATGACATCAGATTTCACAAATTAATTCTAGTCATTGTCGTTAGAGTTAAGTTTAAATTTACTATAAATTCTCAAAATATCGAGCATAAATATATTGTCAACAAAATGAATTCCTCGATTGAATTAACCACCTGTAGAATAATATTGTCTGTAAATTAATTGAACTAAGTTGTATATTAAGTGATTGTTAGTGATTTAATACGAGATGTAATACGAGATGTATAACAAAGTGTGCAAAGATAGAATGAAAATAAATTCGAAACGGCTCATTTGTTAATAAAGTCGACCAGAATTATGATAAGTATTATAATGTTGGGCAACGTTATCGTGATCATCGATTACCGTAACAATGACAATTTATTAGAATTTAAGAGTTTATTTTATTACAATAAAAAAAATAAAATATAAAGAAGTATAAGTGTTAAACAATATATATAATCGCAGAATTAATATAAATAAAAAGAGCAAACGTTAGTCTTTTTGACTGTAATGAATAAAGAGAAGAGAAGCATATAGTAAAGATACTTACGCCTGAAAGTTGTTTCAGTGTGTGTATTGTTCCAAGTGAGACATTTATAAATTGATGACCAGTGTTACAGTTAAAAATTTTAACCCGTGACTTATACACAATTTGGTAACACCGGAAGGTCCATCGATCCAGCCATATGGAATAACAAGGTTGTGGCGGAGGTTTAAAGATAATGTTTATTCCCAGGAGTTGTTTGTATGCACTGAGTAAGGAAACCGGTTATTGTTGTACATGGATTGTTGGCCAAACGAGTAATTGTTTGGATTCACCCTCATGTGATGACAACGGAGATTTTACTAGCTTGCAACTCAGGTTTTACCCTGTCATATTATAATTACTGCATGGTCTTTAGTCATGTACTGTACTAATTCGAAATGCTTCCTAATTCATTCGAGGTTAATGAGACGTTGATTAAAACCTTGAAGAGGTAATTCAAATTTAAATACAAATTACAAATGATAGTGAATCTGTATAAAATTATTTATAAAATTGAAAATATTATTAAAAAAATTACAGATTTATCATCATATATCGAGATTAATTTTTTGCTCAAATAAAGGAAAAATAAGATAGAATTAGTTTTAATTTCAAGTTAATAAAGTATTATCGATCCTTTAATATGAAAGAATAACATATTCAATTAAGTACAAAATCAATAGGATTCATTCTGTAAAACGATAATCAACATCCATCAATAAAACATCTGATAAAGTGGTCGTATTACTTGGCCTTTGACGTGATCTTATAATCTTATTCAAAAAATCTTTAAATTACTACACAATTGCAGAACTTTTTGTGTCAAAGCCTTTACATTGTGGACGCATGCTGTTGTTCACAAAGGAAACAAATCTATACAATGCAAACAGCTTATTGTTAAACTAAAAAATTTTGTACTCTACAAGTTAAACCGATGATCGAGTGACATTGAATTGTTTTTCAGTCCTTACTCTACAATATGAACTACATATCGGCTGATTTTGTTTGTACCCCAAAAATTATAGGCAGAGACGATGATTTTCTGCGGTGCTATTGGGTTAATTCCGTCTGTGCTAAAATGCAAATTCTGCAAACAAAATTAACAAATCCTGCACAGTTTCCGTGGTATTATGATAGGTTCTGCGTGGTTTCTGCGATACTTTTTTTATTAAATTTATGTCAAAAATATAAAAAAAATTTTTTTTAAATGAAAAAATTTAAATATGTATAAAAAAATTTTTTAAAGTGTAATAAAAATAATAAATTAAATTTTGCCGGTTAGTATCTAAAATTTTTTTTAATATCTCATATCTTCGATATTCACTTTAGATTTTCATACATCGCAATATCTTCTTATTGTAAAAACTTGAAATAACGGGCATTTACATATTATTTTGATCCCCATGGACGTTATTTCAAAACTAAGCCATTTTATTTTTAAAGGATTCAGTTTCGAAATTATGCTCATGCCCGTTATTTTGAGTTTTTACAGAACGAAAGTTACATATTTGATTGAACATATTGCATAAGTTCCATTGTTGATATTTATATAACCTGCTAACCTTAATTGCATCAAAAAAACCAACCCTAATGTACCTGGATTTAAGTGACCCCATTTTTGGTTAGCAGCCCCGGGCCAATCATAAATCAGGGACTAAGTCACGCACTTGCCCTACCCCACTTTCTGCAACAATTCTGTGGAACTGTAACATTTTCCGCATTCATCACCCTATTCCATGATTTCTGCGGCATTTCGTGCAATGCAGAAAATTATCGTCTCTGATTATAGGGTGTATTAGATAAACAGTCAGTCATTTGACACTCTAATTGATATGATTAATAACAACAGTCAGTCGTTTGATGCCCTGATGATCCAATAGAATTATGTAATACTATAATTTGCCATATGGGTGAATTTATTTCTCTAACAAAACTACAATATTCACACAAGCCATACATACAAAGCTTACCTCATAACTTTTTAGACAGCTCCAGAAATTCTGTAGACCATTTTATTATCTTTCCACTATCTATATAGTGCAAAAGTTATACTATACAAAAAATGTCCCGAATTTGTAAAGTTCGTCTTACCAAAGAACATCAACAATAGAGATATGTAAGATGACAGATCAATATTTTTTAAGTCTTTAATAGTGCAATTACAACTATTCTTAAGCTTCTTATTTATCAAACTCTATCACTTTTCTTTTCATAGGGATTTTATGCATGTTCCGTAAAGACTTACAATGGATTAGATTTATTAAATTGGCAAGTGAGCATTATGAGAAAAAGGGTATTTCATTGGTGCTATTTTTTACTTCTCATTAAACATTCTTACTCTCGAGTATACGAGTTAAGGAAAGTTATATTATATTGAAGTGTGTAAAATTTTGATTAATACGCTTTTTCTAATAAGGAACTTTCAGAGAACGCTTTCGTTCTCTCACCCCTATTAACTTGCTATAGTACTGGTCATATGGATAGTCATAATATACTTTATCGTGTTTAGTCTTATTTTCCTTATACTACTATTATAGTATTGGAGTGTCTCTTCGATTCAATGATCATGGCATTTTCTTCTGAATTCTCTAGTTATAAATTTTTATAATTTTATATTCTCATGAAACCGACTTTAATTGATTCACGGATACTATTAATAATCCTCGTCCTCAATGAGGGTTTTTAGATACTCTACGTACCGCTGTTTCAAAGCCCTCCAACAACAATGATGAACTTGTGATTAATATTTCACCTAGAATAGAGACTATTGATGAATGATGACTATGATTCTAATGATAAACCTGACCCATTCCTTTTACTTTCTGTTAAAAGACCTCCTTCGAGGCCTAAATTCATTATGTCACTATTTTTGATCGCAATCTCTGATTTAATTATAATATCTGCATGCACTATTGCCTCGATACATATCGATAATTTCGTCCATAGGGATATTTTGGGTTTCAGGATTCTTTAGTTATCAATGGCGCTTGTCTTAGCTTCATCAGAGATCAAAGGATTAAGTTGGATTCTTTGTTGTTCATATGCGGTGGGTAATATTCATTATAAACTAATTAATTAATTATTTATTTATTTTAATAAGATAATTTTCTAATCATTTTACTATCTATTTTAATTTAGCAGATATAAGTCTACAATCGATATAATTTATTCAGAATAACAGAATAATTTTTATGCAGTTAAGTGGTCCCAATCCTTACTAGCATAATAATCGAATTCTGCAAAAGTAGTGATTCTAGGTAAAAATATATATATATATGGGGTGGTCAATAGAAACCAAGCAAATTTATCTAATAAATTTGCTTAGTTTCTATTGACCACCCCATATATATATCGAAGCTTAATAGACTAAATTTTTTTAATATATGATTGAATAGTATTTAAAACCTTAATCTTTGATGGATACAATAATTTTGAATTCTGCCAACAAGAGTGGTGAGTGTTCATTTTTCATGTGAACAAAGTGTGTGCACTAATTCCATCGAATAAGAAAAAACAATACTGGGGCTATAATTAAAATCTGCTGAATATAGTAAGCCAAATCATTTTAACTGCAATATAGATATGGATATATATACATATATTTAATTAAATATTGAATGTAAATAAGTTCAATTTATTTAAAAATTTATGGCCCATATTTGGTGTTGCAAATAATAATAGCTAATGCCTACATACGTATAAAAAAATTTTTTTAAAAAAGCGTATAGTATATATGTGTATAAAAATTTTGAATAGGTTCTATTAGTTTGTACACTATCTTTATATAGATATATACAGTGGTTAAAAATTTTGGTATGCTTTTCAATTATAAAGGTAACTTGTCCACATGATATGCAATAATATGATAATTAATTAAACCACCTTTTGTTTTATAGCATTTTTCACAAACAGCACAATATAATGAAGGTTTTTCTACTAATAGCTAATTATAATTATAGTATATAATAAATATTATTGTTTTTTATAATATGTAATATATAAAATAAAATCATTAATACTGTTATATACATACGGGACATTTTACAAAACCAAATATATTTAAACACGTTCTATAAACAAAATACAAGTAAAAAAACTGTTATATTAGAAAATATATATAAATTAAATATTCTTTCACAATTAACAATTACCTTTACTTTTTTATGATAGGTTCCAGGGATGGATGATTGGTTCGACGCGATAATTCATATATTAAAAATTTTGTTTATTACGATTTTAAAATGTAATAGCCAATCAGGTGATTTGTTGATCAAAAAATAAACTATAAAAAATGATTTACATATATGTAAAAAAAGGCCCAAAAATCGAAATCAGCCCATATGATATGAATTATAAAATTTTTCAAATTTCGTTTCATGTAATAGGCTGAAGCTGAGTGAAAGCTTTTCAAGTCTTACTCTACTGAATTTCAGAAATGTCCGTTTCCCTTTTATTTGATCTATATTGTAGTTTCAATAAAAAACCAAAAATGAGCTAAATTAGGTTCAAAACATCCTGAAAATAGCCCTCTATCTGAAGTTGCAAGTTTATATATCTGAAGTTGCAATATTAAATATCTAAAGTAATAATTCAATTTTAGATATCTAAAATTTATAGTAACAACAAAAGTTACTCATATTTATTTTTTCTAATAGACATATATTGAATTTTATATTCATATACAAATTACACTAATATCCTTTGGGCATATTAGATAATAAAAAATACTATCATTGCTTATACAACAATTTTTAATTTAAAAATATTTATTTCTTTATATCAATACTAAGTAATTATTCAAGGTTGGATTATCAAAAAAATTATTACCCAAAGACAAATAGATTTTGAAATTAGCAAAAAAAATATATTAGGGCAGTGTCATTAATCACCTAATTATTTTTTATCAGGTGCCTACCCCCCTCCCTCTTTCTCAATATATAAATAGTCAGGTTCTTATATATAATTTCAACTTTTTTTACCCCCTCCCCTCCTAAAAAATCATCTGGTTTTTGTTACTCCCCTTATAATTCCAAAAATTTATTATAAATTGATAAAGCAGAATATTGATACTTATATATTTAGAAAGCTACTATTTCTACCATGTATTTTGCTATTTTCACTATAGTTACACAAAAATTTTTATTTTTAGAATTTTTTCTAACTTTAACTTTAACTCTAACTGTAACACTAACTCTAAAAACTAATAAGTAAACCTTCTTTGGCCCCTAATTTAAAGTTGTAGAGCTCATTTTTCTGTAGTTAAATCATCAAAATCGGCCCAGTGGATCCCAAGATACTTGGGATCAAAAAAAAGAACATAAAAATCAGCAAATTTACTATATAAATGCTATCAAATAAAAAATCATGATTTGTACAAAATTTTATTATTACAATTGACTTTGGGCTCTTAAGGGTAGAGTGTATATCGATCATTTTCAATAATAGTAAAATGTATCACAGCATACAAAAACTTACTACTATAGCTAAATAAAATGCATTTTGTTTACATCGAAAAAAAAATAGATTTATGGTATTTTCAATATCTGAATTTTCATTTCGATGCAAAAAATTTAATAGTTTATATTTAATTTTTTTAAAAAATATGTCAAGAAGTTAGCAATAGTTGTGCCAGAAAATTTTTTTTGTGACAGGACAAAACAAGTTAAAACTGGTTTTTGATAGTAAACAAAATATCTAGAATATTCGATCCATATTAGTATTAGTAATTTTGTATTACCGATGATCATAACAATAAGTTTCATAATAGAAATGACGTCATTACACTCTACCCTTAAGTAAAGTTGTTCTTTAGCTTAAAAAAATAATAGTTTTTAAGAAAAGTTTTATTAGTTTCTTAGTAAATTTTTCACTATGATAAAAAAAAACTTTTCAAAATGTATGTAAAGAAAGCAAATAAAGTTAGAAAAAATTTGTCAACCAAAAAAATATAATTTGTATAGAATTTTATTATCACAATTAACTTTGGGCTCTTAAATAAAATTGTTCTTTGGCTTAAAAAATAGTTTTTTAAAATAAGTTTATTAATTTTTTAGTAAAATTTTTTTACTACTATAAAAAAAGGTTCAAACCATATGTAAAGAAAATAAAATAGTTTGTATAATAGTAAATTTGCTGATTCTTATATTCTTTTCTTTGATTGCAAGTATCTTGGAATCCACTAGGCTGATTTTGATAATTTAACTACTATTAGAATCAGAAAAATGAACTCTACAACTTTTAACTAAAAACCAAAGAAGGTTTACTTATTAGTTTTAGATTTTTTTTTTTTAAACTTTATAGTGCATCTCAAATTTATTAGAGCATTACGCATAAGCTACATAATACATAAATCTAACAGTAAAATGAACATTAACCTGGCTTTCTACAAACAAGTGCCCAAGTTGGCTATTATGGTTTGCTCATACTAATAAGTGGTCTTTTCTAACAACACAAGTATAGTACTATCTGGTTTTAGCTACCAACCACAGAATCTATTCTACCTAAAACTTCATCTTTGAACTTTTTATAAAGAAGAATAAAAAAGGGTAAAAGATCAAAAAGAGGTGACAAACCTATATGAATGACCAAAAAAACCAACTATAATTACAACTAAAAGAAAAGAAATACAATAAAAGAAAACCAAAGAAAAAGCAAAGAAAGAATAGAAACTGTAGATGCTAATATATCTAGCATAAACAGTAAAAATTATACAATACTACAAGACTAGAGCCTACTAGAGTATTATATGTACATATAGAAAAAAAATAATACTAAAACAACAAACAAAAATAAAAAATTTCTTCACATACCCTTTTTACATCATTTATTGTTTATTTATATAGAGCAACCAAAATTAACTCATAATGCTATAAGTTCTGAACTGGGACTATTTCCAATTTGAAAGGAGTAAATACTACTGATCTTTTGGAGAGAGTAAGCCAGGATTCCCACGTTTTGGTAAAAATTTTAAAAAAATCCAAAGAGAAGTAAGATAATACTTATAAGAAATTTAAAGAAAAAGGTATAGTTAGTAAAATTTTATTTTTTGTTGTTCTCCAAAATTTTACTATAGGATACTTTATTGATGAAAGAAACCTTTAATCCCTACTAAAATTTCTTGTACAAGGGTTCACCTTCTGCTAGTTATCTTGTAAAAGTACACTTTTGGCTTGCATATCAAATATATAAAGGAGTTTCTGGTACAGCAGTTGATTTTAATAAAAACTGTTTTCCTGTATTAGTCTACTATACATTATGTATAGGCAACTTTCTAACAAAAAACCTCTTGTTTTTCTTCCATTGGTAATTTGGTCCAAGTGATTGTCAGAAAGAGTTCTATATCCTTAGTTTTAGAATTAAAATTATAGTAAATTTATAATATATTATATTAAATACTAAAAATAGAAATTCTTGTATAACCATAGTGGAAATAGCAAAATATCATAGTAGAAATAGGTATTTTCTAAATATCTAATATATATATAAATATAGAGAATATCTATTTTCACTATAGTATTTTGCTATTTTCACTATAATTATGCAAGAATTTCTTTTTTTAGTATTTATTGTCTGGAGCAAAGCGAAGGACTTATATTTCTATGCGCTTTGATGACTGAAATTACAATTTTGATGCATTCATAATAGAAATAACAAAACCGTAGTTTCGGCATTTTTCATCTGTAATGCCCCTGAAAAATGTGATCTGCGATATGTGTATTACCAGATTTTTCAGGGCTTACTGAACGCTTGCGCATGAGCTTCGGACTTGTACAGGTTTCCGGTTCCTAGTGATAATATACAATCAACTCTCTTTAATCTGAACTGCCAGGACTGCTTTTGGGTTCATACTTTTCAACTCTGCTTCCATTTTAACAGCAAATAACAAGGATTATTCCTCCTTCCAATATGACTCATCTTTGTGGATTCTTGGTAATAAATCGATGCCTAATATTCATCCCTTTTATTTGGTGTTACAGCCATTTTTCCTCAGTCGAATACTATCGTTCTCATGCCACCTTCATCATGTCCAACCATGGTCGACATATTCACCTTTCTTGACTCACTATTAACTACATCCGCAGGCTCATGTTGCTCAATATTTTGATTCTTACTTTCCTCTTCATCTTTTTTACTATTAGTTTCGCAGTGGAGAAGGTTGTACGAGGTAGGTGCTGATCAGTCATCAACAGATACCTTATGTTCATCTTTCTTAAATTTAATACCATTCAGATAGCCACATTCAAGGTCAAATAAGTTTCGGATATCATTTAACGGATCCTCCGGGTCATCCGTTATTACACAATCATCGAGCGTATCCTTTTTATTTTCCTTCTTCTGATCATTATCATCGTTTCTACAGATGTTTATCCTTTCTCTTGGGGCCTTTTGTTTACCGTTTCTAGGTTTCTCCTTTTCTTGCTTTTTGTTTTCTGGACCAACATTTGGTGAAGAATCAACGGGCTTCGTTTTCTTTTTCTTCTCACCTTTATCTGTGTTCACGTGACCGTTAGTTTCACTTCGCGAAGTAGTAGTCAGTCTAGTCCTATCCAAGAGACGTTCCACTCTATTTTGATAATCTACTGAGCTATATTCCATGCGTGGTATTTGGGGCGTTACTCGAGGTACCGAGGGAGGTGTTACTTGAGGCATTTGTTGAGAAAGAGCCATTGTATTTATAGCATTCCACATTGGAGCTGGCTCGCATATTTCTAATCCATGTTCGAAGGCCACTTCGCAAATCCGGGCCCTATTAATGGCTTCCTGCAATGTTTCTGGCATAAAAAGCTCCACTGTTATTGCTAAGTTAGGACAAAGTCCCTTCACGAACATTTGGATTTTCATTCTTTCAGGATATTGATTGCCCGACTTCTCTAATTGGCAAAATAGCACGGACATATTTAATGCGTATTGCTCCACATTTTCTTCGACACATTGACGTCTGGTTAATAATTCTATATTCCATTGGTTGATCAGAGCTTGTGTACAAAAGGTTCATTGAAACTGATGTACAAAACTTCGGTCTTGTGTATGATTATTGTCCCAATACTGAATAACCCTTTTTGTTCTTCCCACCAAACACAGCCAAACCAGACAAATGTGCGCCTGCTACTGCTAACCTTCTTGTACCCAGGATATTGTTTGCTTCAAATGCCCGATTAATTAAATCTAACCATTCTATCGGGTCCTGGTTACTACCTTCAAAAGTCGGGATTTTCACCAAATCTATTTCCACTAGAGGCTTCTGGGAATGCACCAACACGTTTACTATGGCCTGGAAAAGTTTATTGAAGTGTTCATTATTACTCTTCGAATTCATCTTATTATTAACTAATTATTATTTTTATGATAAGAGGCGTGGGTTAAAATGATCAATCCACACAACTGGCACCAAATGTTACAATCGGTTGGGAGAGCTTGATTAAATTGGGCTGGTTTAGTTTGATCGTGAACAAAAATAAAGGTTTAAAACAATAAACTAACACACATAGTTTCAGGTTATAAGGTTTATCTTTATTAAAATAAATCAATACATCGGAATATCACCAAAATACTAAAACTGTATACAATCGCTAACTACCTGTCCCTCTTCCCCAGCAGAAACTAAACCCTTTTATATATTTAAATTCGTATGGGGGTTTAATCAGTCGTTTGGGGATCCAATCAGTCGTTTGTGGATCAAATCAGTCGATTGAGGATCCAATCAGTCGTTTGGAGATCTCAACCAGTCGTTTGTGGATCAAATCAGTCGATTGGGGATCAAATCAACCAACAGTGCCACAATACCCCTTTCCCACAAATGAAAGGACCAGATATATATACATAATGCTAACTCAAAAGGAAATAACAATAAAATAAAAATAAAATAATAATTGCGCATAACACCGGTCATGACCGGTCATGACCGGACCGTGCCCATCCCTAGTACTTTAATCTAATGCCAAAAAATTGGGCATAAATATTATATGACATTATAAAAACTTTAGATAATAATTCAATATGAATTTTTTGGCTTATTTTTTTTTGATATTAAATTTGAAGTTCATTTTTATTGATTGTCAAAATATTCCCACCTCTCGATTTGAACAGAGTAGCGCGTTAATTAATAGAAGGATTTATTTCTTTGGTGGTATTTTGCAAGATAAATCTGTCACTGATAAAATTTGGTATCTCGACTTATCAAATTCATTTAATACAACAACTGCCTGTAAAATATGATTATAGAGCTTCTTGTGTTGATCCCCTTGATAATTACACAGTTTTCATACTTGGTGGGAGGGTGTCTCCAAATAATTATTCTTCGTTGATATTCGTTTTTAAGTCTAATATTTCACAATGGACAATGCTGAATCAAACTGGATATAATAGTAGTTTTTCTGCTCGTATTTCAATGCAGTCAGTTATTAATAATTATGGAAAAGTTTTTATATTTGGAGGAAAAGTCAAAGGAACATCAAATGCAAATAATGACATGAATATTTTCGATATTACCACTATGACTTGGACAACAATTCCCAATCAAGTAACATTCCTAAATCACTCGGATATGCTGCTGTATTATTAAATGACCAGATCATTTATATTGGCGGACGTATCATTACATCTAACAGATCTTTTATTAGTATGAACAAAGTATGAACCATATTTTTCTGCATTATTTTAACTTCTATTTTATTTTTTTTTTTTTTTTAGTTTATTTTATTTTTTTATTTTATTTTTTTACCGTATAGCGCGGACTATAGTATCCCCACATCAAAGTGCCCCCCTTAAAAAAAAATTATATGGTGGAATGTAAAATACCCGGCGGGTATATCCTATGTAAAAAAATTTTTCATATTAAAAATCGCTTAGCATAGTACCCGGGTACTAACTTGGATTTTGCCCGTAGAATGTATCGTACCCGTGGTACTATAGTCCGCGCTGTACGGTATTTTATTTTATTTTATTTTATTTTTTAGCTTTGAGTTATTTACATTAGTATAATGCTGACAAAACATAAATATAGATCCGAATTTTCGATACAACATCTTTTAGCTGGTCCATTAAAGTATGCATATTAATGTTTTCATTTATATCAAGTGCGTTTATAAAAACAAACGTAGAACGAGCGACTATACACTGTTATAGCGTCAAATTTTACAAATGCACTGATATGTTTACATTTATAAATAATTAATTTTATTTACAGTATTTGTAAAATTGAAATTTTTAGAATGCTAGCGGTGATTATGTCGGTGTTCGCCTTGGACATTCAGCTGTTTCAAGTAAGGATACCAAACAGCGAATATTTAAGGTAAAAATATATTAAGTATCCATTTATAATAAAACTTTTTTATTAGCTAAAAGTGGAAACATCATTATATATGGAGGTACAGAAAACAGTACAGCAGGAGGAGGACAAAAGAGTATATCAGGTCCACAAGTAATTCCTGCTATTGCCACATTAAATACAAATACCTGGGTGTGGTCTAGTCTAATGTTGTTAGTCGAAATACCCTATTTAGTCAGATATTTAGACAATTAGGTGTCTAAATATATTTCGACATGACATTGTTTTTTGTCAAAATGTCAAAATTCTAAATTTGACTAAATGTCTAAATAGATGACTAAATAAATATTATATGACTAAATGTCTAAATTAGCGATGTAATAGAATTCTCCCAAAATTACAATTTTTACAAGAGGATCCAAAATTTTTGGATCGGATACACTGGATTTAGGCTGGGATTTAGCAATACAAGTTAATTATTTCTGGGCCAAAATTATCAGCTGGGCAGCGTTATTTAATGAGTGGGCTATTATTTCATTAGTAAAACTTTTAGTGATCTTGGGCAAACTTAGTTAATTCCAGCCTTCCATCATGATATCGACCCGGAAACCTGGGAACTCCCTGCATTAGTTCAAAGTTACGACAAAATCCATATGGATTCGCAATAAAAATTGGTTCATCGTATGAATTTTATTAAATTTAAACTAAATTGATACCCTATGAAAAAAGTGGTCCGGGTGGTGTTACGGTTTAGCACGGAGGTGTCCGTGATGGCACGTGCACTGTGGCACGTATATTAGGGTGTCCAGGATTATGATCCGGTAAATGCCAAATTATGCATCCGGTAAATTGCAAATTATGCGAATTATGCGGACCCCAGGGTTATGGTTAAAAAAAAATTTTCTGACCAACCAAATTTCAAGATCTTCTGTAATGCAAGACAAATTTTATAGCCGTCTATGAAACTGTTTTTACGTGTTATAAATTTTATTATATAAATAATATTTTCGAACTCTAACCTTATTGAAAGATTTTATCCCTAATCTAAAAGCACGAAATTTTATTAGAAATTTTTTTGTGTTCTAATTTTGCCCGTGGTATGTACTAAAATTATCTGCAACTTACATTGTACAACCAATAGTACGTAAAGAAAAAATCTACTAGGTAGAATCTAGATATCATAAAACTTATCATACCCCACATCAGTCTAAACAAAAAAACAGGCGTTTAGTGTGTATAATCAATAATTGTTACTACATTCGAGGTGTTGTGAATATCAATATGGTACGACTGACCAGATCAGTAAGTGATTTTAGTATGATTTTATCAAACCTTACCATAGAGTTTGCTTAATTATCACGCCTCATAGAATTTAGGGTTAGCTCTACCAGAAATTATGAGCCGGGTTTTTTAGGGAGTGATGGTACGGTTTGATAAAATCACATCCATACCATACTGGCCTGATCAGTTGTACAATACTGATCAGTAAATTCCCTACATTCGGATCTATTAATTTTAAAGTGTAGATACTATGATAGTTTAGCCAGCATTATTCACATGATCCTACTCGAATTAGCCAGCGTTAGGTATAATAAAGGCCGACTTGATAATAATTTTAATAATTTAATCCGTGTAACGACAATTGACCAATAGAAATTCCTTTATACGAGAGAAAGGATAAATTATGCGAGATTATGCGGGCTTCTTTAAATTATGCGAAATCGCATATTTTATGTGCTATAAGGTGAATTATGCGAATATTATGCCGGATCATAATCCTGGACACTCTAACGTATATATACGACACACGGAATGGCACGTGTTTAAAATGATACGTATCGGCACGTTGTGTATGTCCACAATGACACGTGTAAGATTTTTATACGGAATGGCACGTATTCGGGATGACACGTATAGGCTCGTTAGTTGGAATTACACGTATTTAATGGCACGTGTATCTCGTGTAGCCAATAAAATCGCAGGATCAGGTGTAACGTGAAAATTCAAAACAAACGAATTTTTTTAAAAAATCGTCTGTACCTCCAAATCTCATCTATGAAATGCTTTTTAATTCCTAAAAAAAAAATTCCTTGCAAAATTTTGCTATAGGCATGTTTGTTACTACCCTTCACAATTATACTGTACTCTAACTAAATTGAATTCATTCTTGTCGTAAGAAATATATGCACGTAAACTTACGTGTGCCTCGACCCGTGCCAAAACACGTGAATTTTGGCTTAGTAAAGTGCAGCAAAATCCGGTCCATTTACGGTCCAAAATGTCCGGGCAGACGGTCCAATTCGGACCATTTTAGTCGTGCCAACACGGAACTCACACGTGCAAACCCGTCTCTTTAGCCGTTCCACAGATCACCGTGCTTTTCCGTAGAACCACGTGCATATCCGGACGGATTTTTTTATAGGGTATATAATTTACCGTATATTTTACATGTATAATATTAGCAAGTATTCAAGCTTAAATAAATATATTTAATTATTAAAAAATACACATATACGTATATGTTTTTTTTTTTAATTTAGACATTTCGACATTATTTAGACATTTCGACATTATTTAGAATTTCGGCATTATTTTAGAATTTTGACATGATTTTAGAATTTCGGCATGCCTAAATATTAAATGTCGAAATATTTCGACAATCATAAAACGATTTCAGCTAACAACATTAGTCTAGTCCCATTTCGACATTATTTAGAATTTCGGCATTATTTTAGAATTTTGACATGATTTTAGAATTTCGGCATGCCTAAATATTAAATGTCGAAATATTTCGACAATCATAAAACGATTTCAGCTAACAACATTAGTCTAGTCCGAATATTCCTCAAACAAATGCACCACCACCACTTGTTTTTCATTCTTCAGTATTATATAAAAATTATATGATTACTGCATTTGGTAATTATATACTACGTATACTATTGTATTTTTATTTGTCTTTTATTTTACTAAAATTAATGATTTTGATGTTCAGGTCAAATAGTAACAGATTCAGCTTACGTAACCAGCAATAATGTTTATATTCTTGATATACAAAATTATACCTGGGTAACTAAGATAAATCCAAGTCAACCTACAGAAACAAGTCATAGTCAGCCTACAGAAACAAGTAAGAAAACAAGTTTGCAAATGAATAAAACATCATTTAATAACGTGTTGAGTATTGGAATTGGTATTGGTGTAGTAGGAATTATATTGATCGGGATTTTATCTTTTTCTGGATTTGTATTATATAAAAAATGGTTCCAAAACTCTCAATACATTCCAACGTTTTAGAGAATGTTATTATTTTGATATTAAACTATTTTAACCACAATCATTAATATTGGTTTAAAACTAAGTATAATATAAAGACTTTAATAGAATTTTAGTTCAATATTTTAGCTATATAAGTGTATGTATATATAAACTATCAAATAA
Organism: Gigaspora rosea; assembly: GCA_003550325.1. Taxonomy (NCBI): domain Eukaryota; kingdom Fungi; phylum Glomeromycota; class Glomeromycetes; order Diversisporales; family Gigasporaceae; genus Gigaspora; species Gigaspora rosea. The sequence continues at coordinate 276,234 of QKWP01000197.1, read as the reverse complement.
ATAAAAAGACACTATAGTATATTTCGAAAATTTAAAAATTTACTGACTAAATTCATAATTCAGCGCATGTTACAAAATTACATAAATTGTTATATGCGATTCGATTAATATATTAAAAGATTTTCTAAAACATTTATTCTTTGGTGGTTACGAAAGTGTACTTGGATAAATTTCAATTGGTAGATTTAACTTGTTATGCAATTCCGATTTCTTATTGACTAAATTTATCTACTAATTCTTTAAAATTTGGTCGGTTTTGTGACTCAGCATCTAAGCATTTATTCATTATATCAAAAAGTAATTTAGGAACTTCACATTTGATTTTGGGTCTAAAATCTTGACAAATGAATAACGTTAGATTATTATCATGAGGAATATCATGATGAGGAAGATTTTCAATAAGTACCGTAAACTGACAGATATAAGATCCCCATATATCAGACCCACCCTCATTTTTTACTAATTAACTTTTTTGGTGGAATGAAAAGATCCGGGTCTTGTATCCGGCAGTTTACGGTACTTCTGACATAATTATTCTAAAAGAATAATATCTGAATACCATGTAGATTTTTATTGATTGATTGAAGTCCTTAAGGTCACTCAAGTTGTTTAGTTTGTTAATGTCAGTATTTTGTGCCCAATCGCGACGAGGAGAGGGTGAAATTTAAACAAACACATATTTCAAAGAATATTCGCTCGAATCTCGCTGGTCAATCTTGATCAATTATTTATGAAGTTTTTGCTGTGTTGTGATTGGCTTGTTTAATTTCTGGGGGGACAGTTATCAAGAGGGGATGACGTTAACCAACAAATCAACTTTGAACGGCCTAAATGTTAATCAACAACATATACATAATTGAATGCATATATACTAAGATCCAATAATTAAAAACAAAAAACCTATTTTGCCAACACTCGTAATTACTCCAAGCAAATTGATCTAGCTTACTTGGCTTTACTTCAAAAAAGAAAATCATTTATATATAATAATTACAATACACTTAATTCTCCTATGATAGCATACCCCAAAATCATCAATGAAACAACATTAATATTTACATTTATTAACTAAATAAAAAATATAATTAAAGTTGATTATTAGGTTAACGTCAATATCTTGGTTTCAGACACGAAGGGTGAAAGGGAAATTTAAACAAGCACATATATTTCCCAAAAATATTTGATCAAATCTTGATTAATGAAGTTTATACTGTGTTGTGATTGTCTTGTTTAATTTCGGGGGAGTTAACCGAAGGGATGCCGTTACCTAATAATCAGTTTTGAATAGCCTAAAAAACGACACACATATGGTCTTTGTAATAGAAAAAGCCTTAAAAAAATGATTTTGAAATAATCAAGTTGGAAATCAAAATTTTCTTATGCAATAAATTTACGTGATGACCTACAAAAACTACCCAATTACAATGCTATTTCTCTATGTATTCAGATACTATTCAGATTATCTAGAAATAAGAATTCTTGTTACGCTTTGGATTAATTATCATTAATAGTCAAATCATGTAATTCAGTGTCTAAAATTGATTTAGTATACTGTATAAATTTGCTTCCGTTGCTAAACATCTTCACATATGATCCTTCGAGATTTTCGAGTTTTGTGTTGGATTCATTCAACTCAAATAAATGTCTTCATTGTCTTGCCATTTCTTAAAAATTTCACAAAGTTTCCCAGCCGATGGTCGTTTCTCTGGATCCTTATCCCAGCATTCTTTCATAAGATTTACATAACATCGCGGTGCCTCTTTATTAACAGGTGGTCGTAAACTATCACATATCTGCAATTGAAGATCGATTTCATTTAATTTATGAATATAAGATACGGTTGTCCCATATAAAATTTCCCACATTATTATACTAAATGAATAAATATCTGATTTAGTTGTAAATTGTTTTCCATTCAATACTTCTGGAGCAATATAAGGTAAAATTCCAAAAACTCCATGTTTTGCTCGATTTGAAATGGATATTGATAATCCTAAATCTGCAACATAAGCATTTAATAAACTATCCTGCATGTATGAGTCCATGAGAATGAATAATATTTAAATCTGAAGCAATACAATGTAATAAAGTTAATTTCTTTTTCCATTCCAATTGCCCTATAGAATAAAGATTACTACGTAAAGAACCTTTAGATGCATATTGTATCACAAGAATATAGTTTTAGAAATATCTTTTGATATTCCAAAACACCTTAAGAATGTTGGATGTTTGCTACCAATATCACAATATGATTTTAACTTTTGTAGTAAAAATGAAAATTAAAATATATAATATTAATATCATTTAATATATATAACTTATGTATAATGTTTATAATTTAAATCATATTAGCATATAAACAGAATTACCTCCTTTACAAATTCTTTGCTATCATGAACTGATTTAAGTGCAACGCGTCGCTTAACTTTCAACCTTCGATCTGTCCAGAAAGCACGATACACTGTAGCAAATCAACCCTTATCAATTTCTTCGATATTTTCAAATTCATCATAAGCAATCCAAGATAATGGATACTTGATTTCATTTTCATTTAATATTTCTTTTAAATCATCATCAATATCTAAATTGCCGTGTGATGTTAACTTGTTTGATATTAAAGAAAATATATTCTGCTCACTAATAATTGGTTTAATAAAATTATTAAAAAATATATATATAATTTTATTACGATAATAAGAAATACAGTACTTACATTTGATACCATTTGTTAGATTCTTGTAGATTTCGTGTTACTCCAAATTCATTCCTATAACAATATCCAACTTTAGAAATCCCACTTAAACAACCTTTTTCTGCGGATTTTAAACAAAAAGCGAATGCTTTGTATTCATCCTTTTCTATTCCAATTCCGTTTTCATAGCAATAGCCAACATAACCCATTCCATTAGCGGAGCCCATTTCAGCAGATTTCTGAAAATATTCGAATGCCTTGAATTCGTCCTTTTCGACACCTATTCCATTCAAATAACTATGGCCAACACTTAATATTCCAATTTCTTGACCTTTCTCTGCTGATTGTTGAAAATATTCGAAAGCCTTGCGCTCGCTCTTCTCCACTCCAATTCCTTCTTTATAACAGCATCCAACTTGATAAAGTCCATAAATATAATCTTCCATATCAACTAACGCCTTACAATATGTGAATGCTTTTTCTTCATCTTTTTCAACACCGATTCCATTAATATAACATTCAGTAAGCATAGCCATTCCATCATTAGAGCCACAACTGGCAGATTTTTGATAAAATTCGAAGGCCTTGCGCTCGTCTTTCTCGACTCCGATTCCTTTATGATAACAAACACCAACTATAAATTTTCCAAATGCATTACCCCTATCGGCCAACTTTTGACAATAAAGAAATGCTTTGCATTCATCCTTTTCTACTCCAATTCCGGTAATATAATAAAGGAAAAGTGGAAAGATTCCCTCATCATAGCCCATCTCAACAGCTCTTTGGCAATATATGAATGCCTTGTATCCATCCTTTTCAACACCAATTCCCAAACGATAGCATTCACCAATAGTGAATACTCCATAAGCATGATCAAGATTTGCAGATTTTTGATAGTATAAGAATGCCTTATGTTCGTCTCTTTCAACTCCAATTCCAAAATGATAACAATCACTAACAGAGAATACTCCAATAGCAGAACACATATCTGCAGCTCTTTTACGATGTACGAATGCCTTATGTTCATCCTTTTCGACTCCAGTTCCGGTTCGATAATTATTGCCAAGCGAAGTTAATCTAAAACCATATTCTTCTATAGCTTTTATAGCGATAGATTTTTGTAAATATGTGAATGCTTTATGTTTATCCCTTTCAACTCCAATTCCATGTCTGTAACCATATGCAACCATACTTATTGCAAAAACATGACCAATTTCAGCGGCTTTCTTATAATATTCGAACGCCTTGTGATCGTCTCTTTTGACACCGACTCCATATGCGTAATAATTACCGAGCACAAAACTTCCTTCAACATGGCCCATATTGGAAGACTTTTGATAATATACAAATGCCTTATGTCCGTCTCTTTCAACTCCAATTCCTAAAGAATAACATTTACCTACAAAAAATACTCCAACAGCAAGGTCCATATTTGCAGCTCTTTGAAAATATACAAATGCTTTACGTTCGTCTCTTTCAACTCCAATTCCAAAACAATAACATTCACCAACAGCGAATATTCCAGCAGCAAGTTCCATATCAGCAGCTCTTTGATAATATACAAATGCCTTACGTTCGTCTCTTTCAACTCCAATTCCAAAACGGTAACATCACCAACAGCGAATACTCCAGCAGTAAGATCCATATCTGCTGCCCTTTTATAATATACGAATGCTTTTTGTTCATCCTTTTCGACTTTTTCGTACCGGTAATTATTTAAAAGTAAAGATGATCTAAAACCATAATCTTTCATATTGACAGACTTTTGTAAATAATTGAACGCCTTATGTTCGTCCTTTTCAACTCCAATCCTTCAAAATAACAATAACCAGCCTCTAACATTCCTCTACCGTTTCCTATCTTTGCAGATTTCTGATAATATAGGAATGCTTTATATTCGTCTTTTTCAATACCGATTCCATTATAATAACAATAACCAACCGATAACATTCCTCTAACATCTCCCATTTCTGCAGATTTTTTGTAATATATGAATGCCTTAAGTTCATCCCTTTCAACTCCAATTCCATTTTCGTAAAAATATCCGACATAATTTATTCCAGCAACACGGCCCATGTCAACGGCTTTCTTATAATATTCAAATGCCTTGTAATCGTTTTCTTTGACACCAATTCCAAATTCATAGCAGTTACCAAGTTTAAAAATCCCATCAACATGACCCATATCGGCAGATTTTTGATAATATTTGAACGCCTTATGTTCATCCTTTTCACCTTCAAACCCATACTCATAATTATATCCCAGTTTAAGAAACCCGGTTGAATTCTTTTGATCCATTTGTTTTTTGTTTAAATAATAATAATAATAATAATAATAATAATAAAAGAAAGTAATTCTATAAATAATAATTCTTTTATACAATGACTTTATACAAAATCTATACAAAATTGTACGAAAAAAATTTTTCACTTACATAAATAACCTGTTTGCACAATTATAAATAATCGATCAAATTATTCCCTTTTTTTAACCATATAAAAAATTGCATATATTTTGTGGTGGGTTTCTTAACCTGTTTTATTTGGTTTCAGTTTTATTTTGTATTAGCGAGATCGATTTATGTTTGATCGACGACCCTCACAAGCTCGATATGGTGTAGATAAGTTCAACGAGAAATAAAACGTTTTGTTAATGTGGTGCCTAATATTGACACTTGTAACTGAGTTGCACTTAACAGAAATTAGCCCCTGAAATTTGCTCGTGGTGGTAATTCCGGGGGACAATGTAATGTTTGATTCTGCTACAAAAACGGCATAGGCACAGCGAAGAATGAAAAAAGAGCATTTGAATGGGTTTTAAAATCTGCCAAAAGTACCAATTCCGGTGGGCAATATAATCTTGGACTTTATTATTCTGAAGGAATAGGAACTACAAAGGCCGAAAAAAAGCATTTTTGAGTGGTATTTAAAATCGCAGAAGGTGGTCATCCTAATGGACAATATAAGGTTATCGAATGGCATTGGAGCATCACCAGAATGGTTGCAGAAAGCAAGATCAAAAAGTAACTGACAGTATTAATGACGATTCTTTAAAAAAAAATTATTTGTTGAAAATAATTTATCATACCGTGGATTCCATTTACTGAATTTAAATTTATAGAGCAAACTGGGAAGGGAGGATTCGCAACTGTTTATTCAGCTATGTGGGCACGATCATATATAGGTGGTATTCGAAATGAAACTGTTGCACTTAAATTATTTCATGTATCAAAAGGTAGTTGTAAAGAAATTTTAAAGAGGTAATTAGTAGATAATTGAATGTCATAATATTTTAGCTATTATTCTAACTATTATTTATAAATTTAAAGCTTAATGCATATTTGAATATTGGATCAAAAGTCCTATATTTTTGCAATGTCATGGAATATCAAAAGATGAAAGCACGGATAATTATATTTAGTTATGCAATATGCACCAAAGGGATCTTTACGTAAGAATATTTGTGCTATACAAATGAAATGGGAGAAAAAACTAGACTTGTTATCATATAGAAATTTGTAAAGGATTAAGACCAACTATTCTTGAAGGTACAACGTCATGTTATATGAATCTTATAAAAAAAATGGTGGAATAAAGATCCGGAAGAGCGGCCATCTGCTTTAGAAATTTATGAAACTATCACCAATTGGAAATATGACGAAGAAATTTTAGCAAGTTTTCAAAATCGGATAAAGAAATGATAAAATATTACGCTTTTCATTTTAATGTTAAAGATGAATCGGCTTATGGCGGCAAATTTATTAACTTTATTAGTTATCAACAAAATAGATAAAATTATACTAATGAAATTATTTCAAATAGATATAATGTTGCAAATGAAATTATTTCAAATAGATATAATGTCACAATTGAAATTATTTCAAATAATAATATCGATGTCGAAAGTATAAAAAAAGTTGGTGTTACAAATGAAGTTATTTCAAATAATATCGATATCGAACATATAAAAAGGGAATTTGTGGCTATTAAAATTACAAAAATATCATTGATTAATGATTAAATATATGTATTTATTGAGACCCATAATATTAAATTAGTACTAATGAATGCATTACTCTAAATCTAAAACTCAAGGTCAAATCATTATTCCTACTAATATACAAATTAAAAAAATTGAAAAGAATGAAAAACGGATGAATTATTTATTTTTTTCAAAAGACTATATAAATAAATTTTTAATTGACATACTAAATTAATAATCTTAGACTTTAATATTATTTTAACCTCTCAAAGTTCACAATCTCACATTTTCATTGTTTCATGTCTATAATCAACTTATTGGTATTGCATGTCTGTCTTTGGAAGAATAAATTTAATCTTTTTGAAATGAGCATTGTATTATTAAGTTTAATATAGTAAATTATTTTGGTTAAATCAAAATGCCTTAATATAACTTCTGAATTATTTTATCAACTGTTAAATTACTTTATTATATTATAGATCCAAAGATATAGTTTCTAAATTATATATCGTAATATTCTAGACATCGTACTCATAGTCTTGAATCTATTTTGAGCATTTTTATAAGCAAGTCATTAATAAAATATTATAATACAAATCACTTTTGAATTATCATGACTTCTAACATAAATTACAGTGAAAATTCTTTTATATAACTTACCAGCTATTTCAGTTACAACAATGTGGTTTAGGTTAAATTAGTTTGCATTTGAAATTATCATAATTTCTATCATAAAATACTTAAAAAATCTGTTACAGAACTTACCATTCGTGACTGCTGTAAAGTATGTAGCTGAATAAGTTTGCATTGCAATTTCAATTGTGATTTCTATCATGAGTTGCTTAATTCTGTTACTAAACTTGCTATTCTGGTCACAGACATAGTTAAGTTTGCATTAGAATTATCATGATATCTCTTATGAGTTATTGTAAACCATTCTGTTACAATATTCACTCTCTGGTAGCTATAGTATATGGTTGTGGTTGAATTAGTTTGTATTAGAATTTCAATTATAAATTATTGCAAAATATTCTTTACAGAACTTATTCACTAGCCCAGTTACACATATAGAATTAATTTGCATCAGAATTATGATTTCTATAATGAATTACTGTAAAAACTATAATTTCTATTTGGAGTTACTATAAAATTTTGTTACTTGCTATTCCAGTGACCATATTACTGCATATAATTAAGGTTTAGTCAGTTTAAATTAGAATTATCATGAGATCTAACATAGAACTTGCTATTTTGATAAGTCAGTTTGCATTGGAGTTATTATAATCCTCATGTAATTGAGATTAATTATTTGTATTGGAAAATTCTATTACAAATTATTATATTATTTTTATGCAGTTAAGATTGAATTAATTTGCATTAGAATTATGATAATTCTTATTGCATAAAATCTTGTTACAAAACTTACTATTCTGGCAACTGCCATGTATAGAGTTGGTTTGCATAAGAATTATCATTGCTTCTATGTAATTAAGGTTAAGTTAGTCGTATTTAAATTATTGTGAGTTCTACTATAAAAAATTATATTACAGAACTTAAAAAACCTACAATTCTATTAACTATAGTATGTGGTTAATGTTGAGTTGTTTATATTAGAATTTTCATGATTTCTACTATAAAAAATTCCCACTACAGTACTTGCTGCTAAATAGTTAAGATTGAGTGATTTCTATACAATTAATGTTGTGTTAGAAATTATTGTGATTTCAATTATAGAAAAATTCTATCACAGGACTTACTTGCTATACTTGTTATTCAGGTAATCACAATATAAAATATATGATTAAGATTGAAATTTGCATTGAAATTGTTGTAATTTTACTGTAAAAAAAATCAGTTACAGTATTTACTTACTATGATTTTTATCATGAATTACTAAAAATTTTGTTACAAAACTTACTATTCTGATAACCATGGTAGTGGTTAGAATTATTAATTTCTATCATACAAAATTTTGTTACAGAACTTATTCACCATTTTGGCAACCACACAGTATGCATTAGTTTGCACTGGAATTATCATAATTTCTATCATACAAAATTTTGTTACTGAACTTATTTGCTATTTCGGTGACCACACAATATGTGTTAGTTTGCACTGGAATTATTGTGATTTTTATCATAACTATAAAGAACTTTGTTACAGAACTTACTCTTTATCCCAGTAACCAAAGTATTTAAAGTTAAGTTACTTTATACCAGAATTATTGTGATTTCTAAAAGATTTAGTTACAGAACTCATTCACTATTTTGGTAATTATGGATGTTAGTTTGTAATATAATTACAGTAAAAAAGTTTGTTACAGACTTACTCATTATTCAGTAACACATAGGAGTTAGTTTTATTAATGAACGTCGATAAAGCGAAAAGCCAAAATCCTGTTTCTAAAAATGAAATATTTGAAATTAGTTTTTGCTTTTGCAACATTCAAAAATCATAATAGATGGCAACAGAGTTGTTATATTATTATACAAAAAACTATACATATAGTTAAGATATCATATTGGTGCAATGTCTTAATTTCTTATATCAATTATTATTTTTCTTTTTCATAGTAAATGTGGGTCGTATAACAGTTGTTATATGCCAAATAGACTCACACAAACTCACGGTATAACAGAAAAAGAAAAAGAAATCCGTTATTGGATGTTTCGCATCCAATAACAGCGTATCTGGCTTTGAATTTAATGTGCTTGACAACCTGAGCCCCTTCGGGGCCCAGGTTAGCACATTAAATTCAAAGCCAGATACTTCTTTTATTTGTCATCCAAAATGATCATCCCATGATCCTTCGGATCACGGTATTCTCATTTCTCCTGCCAAATAAAACTGTTATTAGATGCTACACATCCAATAACTATTTATTAATTCATGGATCAATTATGATTCATGATGATATTTCTGACGTTTTAATTATATACTAATAAAGAGAATTTCTTTAAAGTGATTTTCTAAACATTTTGTTCTCAAAGAATTCTTATCATAAATAAGGCTGTAAATGATGTTTAAGCAACACACATTTGATTTTTTTTTATTGAATAAAAAGCTTTGATTGGTTTATTTTACATTGTCACCCGCCAATTTTTCCATCCAAGCCTTCGATGACCTTGCATCAAAATCAATCAACAATATATATGATGTAAATATTGATGATCTTCCACCAGTACAAAAAAACAAACACATACTTACATAAGATATACTTGGTGGCTGTTAGCTGTAAAGCTGTAAAGCTGTAATGCTTGTATAGCAAATAACAACATAGTCATCAGTTTCCGGTTTGGCGTGATTGGGTGTAGTGCGCGTAGTTACTTAATTATAACATTATTATACTATAGTTATGGTATCGCATTATTACAATATTGTAGCATTACGGCATTATAGAGTTGTGGCATTACGACATTATGGCATTACGGCATTACGGTGTTACGGCATTACGGCATATTATTTTTACAGCTATGCCAATTAATTCTACTATTGGTAAAACACCGTAATTGCCGTAATTCAGTAATTCTACTACCAACAGTCCACCAACTATAACATAAGATGAGCCAGAAGATTTTACTTATTTCACCAGTTAATACAAACCAAAAAAGGAAAGCAAATTTTATAAATAAGCTGAAGTATGTAGGATAAAAATTTAGGGTTAGAGCCTTAACGTTAGACGTTAGAGGCTATATGATTAGATCGACACTTACTATATGTAAAATTACATTCCTGCTATTTTTATTAGCGTGCCAAGATTGATTAAACATCAGTTTTTGAGTAATTTCAGTTTTTCTTCTTTTAGTGTTCGGATTCTTTGTGCAATAATCTAAATTTGCACTCTCTGATTGGCTTCATGAGTTTGTATTACTGCTATTACGAAAATTTTATTGTATAGAGTGTCTGTGCATGGGTTTAGGGCCACAGATCGTGGTTTGAGACTATAGATTTTGGTCTAGGACCATGGATTTTGATTCGAGACCGCAGGTCTTGGTTTCAGACCATAATAATTTAGAATGTATAAATACGATAGCTGAGCTCAGAGAATAATAATAAATAAAATAAGGAAGAATTCCTTTTCTATTCCATTTTAATATAATATATCATTTATTCCGAATCCCCTAATGAACATCCATTCCGCATAACCTATGCTGAGCTAATTCGACCCCGTTAGCCAAGTCTCTCCCACGGTTGTACACCATGCAAACGGAACTATGCAAATAAAGAAATGAGAAATTATAATGATCAACGGATTAATTGACAGTGAAATGACTTATAAAAGAAAGATCTACGGGTTGATGAGACTTTGAAATGACTTATAAAAGAAAGATCTACGGGTTGATGAGACTTTGAAATGACTTATAAAAGAAAGATCTACGGGTTGATGAGTCGACTTTGAAATTGTATTATAGATGGTGAGACTTTGAAATGAAGATCTACGGGTTGATGAGCCGACGTTGAAATTGTATTATAGATATTTAAGGCCACGCAAAGTTAATTTTTCGTTTTGCATAACATAGTGTTCTAAAATTCCAGTCGAGGGTCGGGGGGGTTTTTTCTTTTCTTTTCTTTTCTTTTAATCTACTTTAAATTAATAAGTTCATGTTCACATATAAGGCCACGCAAAGTTATTTTTCTGTTTACATAACGTGGAATCAGAAAATTTGTGATTTTTTTTCGGATCTATCGGAAGATTAAGGTCATCATCGTGTGACGTCGGAGAAAAAATTAAATGGCAAAAATGGAATAATTGGCACAGTATTGGCACAATAGAAATTTTTTTAAAAAAAATTTTTTTTCGGCGGGTTATGCAAAACGAAAAATTAACTTTGCATGACCTAATAAATAATCATAAAATTACTTTTTGTGACCAAGTATAAAAATGGTCCTTGTAGCAATATATTTTTACAACTATGTATACATTAACTCAGAATTAAAGAATTAGTACTTAATCTTGTTATAATAATTTACTTAATAAACGCTTTCCCTTGAAAAATAGGTCTGAAATCGACTATGAGAATTTTTAAAAACATTTATTATAAAACTCGGTAAAGAAACATAATTATCTTTTAAAATTTTTATTATAAAAACTGTCAGTTCATTATAAAGAAAGTCGACTGTATTCTACGTAATTTTATCTTTAATGCATTAATATGATTAGCTCAAATCAGATTTATATACCAAAAGCAGTATCACAGGCAAGTCCATTTCAACGATAATTATTTCACTGACAGTTCATTTCACCGACAAGTGTTTTAAACAACTAATTTTAACTTTAATTCTAAATCTGACCTTAACGACAATGACTAGGATTACTTTGTCGGTGAAGCAAGATGTCGGTGAATTGCTTTTCAGTGAAAATGAATGGAACCGCTTTTTTATAGCGCAACTACATCATGAAGTTGATTTTATGTAGAACTATGTAGAGTTTTAATGCAGAATTATGTAAAAATTTTTAAGTAGTTTTATAAAAAATTTATAAACACAATGTAGACTTACATAGCTATTTATATAAATCTATATATATTTCTACAGGATTATGTAAAGTAACAAAAACATTTATTTTAAAGATTAAAGCCTAAATTAGAGGTTTGAGAAGGATTTCTAGCATGCTAAACATTTTTACTTAGTATATTGAACATTAATTTCCTTAGTCACTCTTGAGTAATAGCCAGCATAATTAAATTATTTTTACATAGACATAAATAAAATTTGCATAGATCTTATATTATATAAATAATAATTAAAATTTTACATATATTGGTTTGTAAATTTTATACAGTATTTATATAACTCTATAGAGCTACATAAATTTTATAGTTTTATAATTAAAACAACTTGCAGATGTAGGGTTGCAATACTCGTGATTGTTTAAATATAAAATCTGACGATAAGGTAGATTTTTCGTTTAGCATTACATGGGATCTGAAAATATGTGTCGATCGGTCGGATTTTTTTTTTTTAATTTAATGTAAATTAATAAAATAATTTTCACGTCAAAGGTTATGCAGGGTTATTTTTTCATTTCGCACAATAATGAATCAAAAATTGTGCAGCAATCATATTTTCTCCGCCAGTCCTATCAGACAATTACGATAAATTAAGGTCCCATCGGGTGACACAGGATGAGAATACGAAAAAAATAAATGTCAAAAATCGAACAATATGCACATTTGAGGTCGAAAAAAAATTAAACCAATTGAAATATTAAAAAAGATGAGTCGGTGGATAATGTGTGTGGCCTTAAATAAGGCAGTTTTTAGTTGATTAATAGGTTAGGATAACGACGTCAATACTTAGGCTCAGGCATGGGGGGGGGGGGGGGGTAAACAAACACACCCCAAGAATATTTGAGATCAAATCTCATTGGCCAACATTAATCACATTATTAACTAGGCTTGTGATTGGCTTGTTTAATTTTCGGCGGCAGTTAAGCGAGAGGGGGATAACGTTACTTAAAAATCAACTAAAAACGGCCTAAGCTTTACATACTTGCACAAAGCAAGTTTTTTTCAGTTATGTAAATTGCAGGATTTTGCTAAAATGAGAATGGATGACTTGAATACGAATATTTTGATAAATAAAAAAAAATAAATATATAAATAAAAATTAAAAAGTAAAAAAAAAATTAAAAAAATATATATAAAATATTAAAAACTAATAAAAAAAGAACAATTATTTGGGTTCAAGTGAACTAAATTCGGGGTTATTTGAACCCAATTCGGGCTCATTTGAACCCAATTGGGTTCATTTGAACCCAATTGGGTTCATTTGAACCCAATCGGCTCATTTGAACCCAAACCGGGTTCATTTGAACCAATTCGGGTTCATTTAAATCCAAGCTAGGTTTATTTGAGCCTTTATTTAAATTTTAAACCCAGGCCTATACCCGGAATAAAATTTGAAATCTCACTTCCGGGTACTTAGGCCTAAGAGTCAAAAAATCAGAAACCCATTCCCGAGACAACGCCGAGCTCTGAGAGCTAGTTTTTATTTTTAGTTATCCAAATCATCATATTATTATAAAATTACCGCTGACCTATAAACAATCCCGAAATGTTCCGATATCCCTTAAACATTTTCCGAATTTAATGCCAACTAATTTATGATAATCAATATCGATTGTTTCGAAATATTCATTAAATATCATTAAAATAAACATTATTAATGCTCTAAGAGTTAAAAGGCAAAATTGAGATGCCGAAATTATTAAAGAGGCAGCTATCGAAACAAGCTTTCCTCTGAAAATAATTAGAAGTTATTTAAGAAAATTAAAAAGGCAACAAGGAATTGATTATATACAATGGACCGGAATACTTCCCGAACCAGTTTTGTTTTAAAAGAATTGGAGCAAAAAAAATTTTTTTGAGGGTTTTTGAAAAATTTGGGTCGGCGGGTAATGCTAAACGAAAATTTTACTTTGCGTGGCCTAAGGCAGGGGTAGAATAAATTAGTGTCGTGACATCAGGGCGCAGAAATATTATGATAGTAATACCTTCGCCTTCACGACATTGGTCATGCACAATTACAGCTAGCGATGATCATAATCCTTATAAAGTTAACAATATAAATGCCGATTAAATTTCATTTGCATTTAAAGTGAATATATATTTGGAGTTACAATATCTATTTGCATATTCTTTCAAACAAGCCTTTTTTTTTTGCATCGGAGGCACGGGCATGCCCAAAATTAATTTTAAAAGGCAATGATCAGAGATAGAAGGTTAATAGGGTAATGCTACACAAAAGAGTAGATTCTGTATTAGAGTTATAATATTACCAAGCACTACCTAAAAGATCGCTTCACTTTGCAAAATAAATTATGTAAGTTTTTATTCTTTCATTCCTTATATGCCTTTATTGATACCTTTGAGTATGCTTTTTGGATTATTTTCGTTACATTCATGATGCAGTATCTTTTAATTTTCTGAATTTCAATAACGTTAAAATGACTGAACTTTAAATTTTCGATTATTATAGGCTGTTATTTAAAAAAATAAGGATGTTTAAGGAAAAAAGTGTGGCAGCTAAGATAGAAAGAAGGGCAAGAAGGGCATTTAAGTGTTATTTGAAGTCTGCTGAAGAAGGAGATTTTGGTGGACAAAATAATCTTGGAAGGTGCTACGAATATGGAATAGGCACAGTTAAAGATGAAGAAAAAGCAATTGAATGGTATTTAAAATCTGCTAACGGGGCAATTCGGATGGACAAAATAACCTTGGAAGGTGTTACATAGATGGCATAGGCACAGCTAAAGATGAAAAAAAGGCGTTTGGGTGGTATTTAAAGTCTGCCGAATGTGGCAATTTTTATGGACAAATTACTCTTGGAAACTTCTATATAAATGGCATAGGCACAACTAAGGATGAAAAAAAAGCATTTGAATGGTTTTTAAAATCTGCCGAAGGTGGAAATTTTAATGGACAATGTAGTCTTGGAAAGTGCTACGAAAGTGGCATAGGAACAGGCAAAGACGAAAAAAAGGCGTTTGAGTGGTATTTGAAATCTGCTGAAGGTGGTGATTCGGATGGACAATTTAATCTTGGAAATTGCTATAGAGATAGTATAGGCACAACAAAGGATGAAAAAAAAGCATTTAAATGGTATTTGAAATCTGCAAAAGGTGGCAATTTGGATGGACAAGTTAATCTTGGAAATTGCTACAGAAATGGTATAGGCACCATAATAACGGATGAAGAAAGTGCATTTATATGGTATTTGAAATCCGCTAGAGGTGGCAACTCGGATGGACAATTTAATCTTGGAAATTGCTATAAAAATGGTATAGGCACAATAAAGAATGAAGAAAAAGCATTTGAATGGTATCTAAAATCAGCTGAAGGCGGCAATTTGGATGGACAATATAGCGTTGGAATCTGCTTTGATGAAGGTATAGGCATAACCAAGGATGAAAAAAGAGCGTTTGAATGGTATTTGAAATCTGCTGAAAGTGGCAATTCTAATGGACAATTTAGTCTTGGACGATGCTATAAAAATGGTATGGGCACAAATAAGGATGAAAAAAAGGCATTTGAATGGTATTCAAAGTCTGCGGAAAGTGATAATTCTCTTGGACAATATGGCCTTGGAGAATGTTATGAAAATGGCATAGGCACAGTTAAGGATGAAAAAAAGGCATTTGAATGGTATTTAAAATCTGCAAAAGGTGGGAATTCTCATGGGCAAGATAAACTTGGATGGTGCTATAAATATGGTATAGGTACATCTAAAGATGAAAGACAAGCATTTGAATGGTACTTAAAATCAGCTGAAGGCGGTAATTCAAATGGACAATATAATCTTGGAAATTGTTATTTAAATGGCATAGGCACTGCTAATGATGGTAGAAAGGCATTTGAGTGGTATTTGAAATCTGCCAGTTGTGGAAGTTCTAGTGTGCAAAATAACCTTGGATATTGCTATCAAAATGGTATAGGCACTGATAAAAATAATATAAAAGCATTTGAATGCTATTTGAAATCTGCTCATGATGGTAATTCTGGGGGTCAATGTAATGTTGGTTTCTGCTACAAAAATGGCATAGGCACAGCTAAGTATGAAAAAAATGCATTTGAATGGGTTTTAAAATCTGCCAAATGTGGCAATTCCGGTGGGCAATATAATCTTGGGCTTTATTATTCTGAAGGAATAGGAACTACAAAAGATGAAAAAAAAGCATTTGAGTGGTATTCAAAATCAGCAGAAGGTGGTCATCCTAATGGACAATATAAGCTTGGATTATGTTATCGAAATGGCATTGGAATATCATCAGATCAGGAGAAAGCAAGTGAATGGTTGCAAAAAGCAAGAAGCAATAATTATCAAAAGGTAATTGACAATATTAATGATGATTCTTTAAAAAAGTTATTGTTTGAAAATAATTTATCAGTACCGTGGATTCCATTTAGTGAATTTAAATTGTTAGAGCAAATTGGGAAAGGAGGATTCGCAACTGTTTATTCAGCTATGTGGACACAAAGATATATAGGTGGTATTCTAAATGAAACTGTTGCACTTAAATTATTTCATGGTCAAAAGATAGTTGTAAAGAAATTTTAAAAGAGGTAATTAGTAGATAATTGAATGCTCATAATATTTTAACTATTATTCTAACTACTATTTATATATTTAAAGCTTAATGCGTATTTGAATATTGGAACTAAATGTCCTACATTTTTGCAATGCCATGGAATATCAAAAGATACAAGCACGGATAATTATATTTTAGTCATGCAATATGCACCAAAGGGATCTTTACGTAAGAATCTTTGTACTATCGCACAAATGAAATGGGAGAAAAAACTAGACTTGTTATCATATATCGCACTTGATCTTCAATTAATACACTCATATAATATTATCCATTGCGATTTACATAGTAGTAATATATTTCAAAATGATATATATAATGCATATATTGGTGATTTAGGATTTGCGACATCGATTAATAAGACTTTAGACAAGAAATCGGGAGGAATTTATGGAGTTTTACCGTATATAGCACCGGAAGTTTTACAAGGAAAACCATTCACCAAAGCAACAGATATTTATTCTTTTGGCATAATTATGTGGGAAATTTCTTCAGGAAGAGTTGTAACTTCTGAATATGAAAATAATGATTTAAATTTGGCTATAGAAATTTGTGAAGGATTAAGACCAACTATTCTTGAAGGTACAACGTCATGTTATGTGGATCTTCTAAGAAGATGTTGGAATAAAAATCCGGAAGAACGGCCATCTGCTTTAGAAATTTATGAAACTATCACCAATTGGAAAAATGACGAAGAAATTTTAGCAAGTTTTTCAAAATCAGATAAAGAAATAAAATATTTCGCTTTTGATTTTAATGTTAAAGATGAATCGGCTTATGGCAGCAAATTTATTAACTTTACTAGTTATCAACAAAATAGGTCTAATTTTACAGATGAAATTATTTCAAATAATGTTACAAATGAAATTATTTCAAATAGATATAATGTTACAAATGAAATTATTTCAAATAGATATAATGTTACAAATGAAATTATTTCAAATAGATATAATGTTACAAATGAAATTATTTCAAATAATAATATCGATATCGAAAGTATAAAAAAAGTTGGTGTTACAAATGAAGTTAATTCAAATAATAATATCGATATAGAACTTGTAAAAAGGGAATTTGTGGCTATTAACATAGAGGAAGAATCACTGTTAACAGAAATTTATATAAATAAAAATATGTAGCTTATAGGTAGATTCTACTTGTTTTAGATAAAATGTTTGGTATGTGCATAATGTCTGTCCAATAGTATCTGTGAACTTTTTTTTTTGTCAAATGATCCGCTTGGAACGAAGTCACAAGGCGGGACATTATTGCGAGTCACCGGACCCTTCATGTGACTGCAGATCAGGTATGACGAAATGGTATTTGAGTAACCTGATGATCTGTATCGATTTCCTTCGTTCTTTGAGTTTTCTGCTCGACATTGCGTCCAGCATTCCCCCCCACCACTCCCGAAAGGAAAGAAGTAAAGGGGGAGAAAGAGGGATGAAGAAAGAAGAAGGAAAAAGAAAGACCACGATGCTCGAAGAGTTCTGCTCACGTGACGTCCTGCGGCTTGTTCCGCGACCCTAATCCCATACTGAATTACGTGATTAGAGACAGGAAGAGGACGTGACTATAGGAAGGGTTGGTCACGACTGTTGTGTGCGAGGAAGGGGCACACGACGAGACGAGCAATAATAATCACCATATAATAGTTATTCGAAGCCACTGAGTTGATATATTTAATAAATAATCATGAAATTACTTTTCGTGACTTAATAAATAAAATGTTCCTTGTAGTAATAAATTTTTACAACTATGTATACATTAACACATTAACTCAGGATTAAAGAATTAGTACTTCATCTTGTTATAATAATTTACTTAATAAACTCTTACCCTTGAAAAATAGGTCTGAAGTCGACTTTGAGAATTTTTTAAACCCATTTATTATGAAGCTCGGTAAAGAAACATAATTATTTTTTAAAATTTTTTATTATAAAAACTGTCAATTCATTATAAGAATGTCAGTTGTATCTATGCAATTTTATCTTTAATGCATTAATATTTTAATTGGCCGCAATAGATTAGCTCAAATTAGATTTATATATCAAAAGCAGTATCATAACAAATAGGTACCGTAGTGCACTGACCAAAAGACCCGGGGTCTAATGCAATCTACCCGTCAAAAAACTTACAAAAGACCCGGGTATATTATACGGCAGCGGGTCTGTGCCGCAAGAAAACAAATTTTAAACGTCTACACATTTCACACTTTTGCACTTACAGTAATCAGTCTAAAAATTTAAAAAAATCTAGATTTAATTAATAGAGATCTTGTGCTTTGCACCGGGTATTTTGCAATGGGGGTATTGAAAAAGGGGGTACTTTGGTCAGTGCGCTACGGTAAATTTATTGTGTATTAAATTAGATAATTAATCAAGGACGTTCTCAAATGCCTTAATCAATGGGTCGAGATTAGTATTGCTTACTGAAAATATTAATTGCGACTTTTTTATTTATATGTATTGTTTCACCGGCACTACACTCATTTCACCGACAAGTTCATTTCAACGATAATTATTTCACTGACGGTTCATTTCACTGACAAGTTTTTTTAAAAACTGCACTAACTTTAACTTTAATTCTAAACCTGACAATGACTAGAATTACTTTGTCGGTGAAATGACTGTCGGTGAAATAGTGAAATGAATGGAATCGCGCAACTATATCACGAAGTTGATTTTATGTAGAATTATGTAAACGTTTTATTTAGCTTTATAAAAAGCTTTATAAACTCAATGTAGACTTACCAGTTATATAGTTATTTAAATCTATATATATTTCTACGTAGAATTATTTAAAGTAACAAAAAAAATTTTATTTTAAATTTTAAAGCTAGAATTAGATTTTAAGGCTTAATTAAAGGTTTGGGGGAAGGTTTTCTAGCATGCTAAACATTTTTACTTAGTAAGAAATAGCCAAAATAAATTAAATTATTTTTGCATAGATATAAATAAAATTTGCATAGATCTTATATTTATATAAATAATAAATAAAATTGTACATAAAATTATGTATACATTAGGTTTGTAAATTTCATATAGAGTGATATTTATATAACTCAATAAGGATACATAAATTTTATAAAAAAACAATCACATACAAGAAACAAACAAAACTTATAATACCTACCGCAAAACTGGAAAGATGTCATTATCAATATCCAAACCGTTACCTGAAAGGAAAAAGAGCGTTAGTTGAATGCGTTTATGCACTTTGCAAGAACATTACATTAAAAGATTTAAGCCTTCAATATAATGAAATTGGACCAGAAAGGAAAAGCATTAGTAGATTCACTTTACAAGAAACCCATACAGACTTCTTTGAATCTTCAATTTAATTATATTTAATTTTAGAATCAATCAAAGTATAAAAATACTACAATGATCATACAAATTTAACGCCCATCATATTATTAAATGTAACAAAATAAAAACTATCAAAAAAACAAATGTAAGATGATTTGGGACGTGATAGGACCAAATACATCCTACAAATATTTGTTCATCCACTTATCTATAGCCACCACATTACCAAGTTGGCTTTTGCGATAACGTCATTATCACCCGGCAGTTGTACTATCTAATATATCTGATTATATTAATAAATAATGTGCTCTAAAATGTATTAACTCAAAGGTTTGATTTTCTTAAGCAGTATTTTTATATTTAGAATTTTTAATATTCAATTATTGCTGTTATAGGACAAAAAAAAAAAATCCATACAAATATGACAAAATATTATAGGGTAAAAAAAACATGGCCGTATGATAATATTCAGTATGATCTAATAATATAATACAATAATTACAATATGACTTTGACAAATGTGCCGATGTAATAATCGTAATAAAATTCATAATTTTATTATATCATAATTGATTATATTTCATTTTAATTCTATATTAAATTTTTCTAAACCTGTACAGGGATACTTTGTGGAAAGTTGAATAAATTATTGGGGTCATATTTTCTTTTAATTTTCACCAATTTTCCAAAAATATTACCATAATATCTTGTTTGCCAATCATCTAAATCCCTATCAATGAAATCTTGATAACTTTCATCAGACGTAAAGTTCAATTGGAAATTTCTTCCGAATTCATTTATTTCATCAGTACATTTAGTATTTTGTTCTTTAGTTTCCCAATCAGATTCCATTTGTATACAATAAAGTGCATCACGATGTATAAAAGAAGAAGAGCTATCATAAACATTTGCAGCTCCACCAAATAAATCGAATGAAGCCAAAATTTTGCAAGAAGCACCATTCAAAAAGTCAACCAAAACTTTTATAGCTTGCCGAGTTAATCCTTTACCCTTAACAACAAAAGATTTTGCTTTAAAGAAATTTGGATGATGTACAGGATTCACAACTTCATATTTATTAGGTGATTTAGAAAGTGTTTCAACAGATTCATAAAATGTTTGTGGAATAAATTTTGGGATTGAAATTGGTTCTGGTGCTTTAGATAAGAATTCTTTCATTGCATTTTGTGCTTCGGCACACGGACCTAAATATAATCCAGTAATTGATAATGAACTTTTATTCAACCTCATTTTAAGAGCAATACCATCGTCAAGTAATGGGCCAACTTCATTAAAAGTATCAAAAAGTTGATACACTTGAGTCATATTTGCTCTATTAAATGCCAATTCCATATAAGTAACTTGTGGCGGTGTTCGATGAATACGGAAGACAAAATATGTTACTATGCCGTAACTTCCGCCACCTGCTCCTCTTAGTGCAATGTATAAATCAGAATTTAAAATAGAATCAACTTGTAAAATCTCTCCTTTGGCGTTAACCATTTCCATAGAAATAATATTATCACAAGCTAAGCCATATTTACGACTGTAATATCCAAATCCCTATAAAAAAGAAATATTTAAAATAAATTATTGGAAATTACTATAGTAAAAAAGAATAATTCTAAATAATGATAATAAGTTACCCCTCCGAGAGCGTGACCTCCAATGCCTACTGAAGGACATAATCCGGCCGGAATTAAGAAACCAGCTTGATTCAATTGATTATAAACGTTACCCAATCTATTCCCAGCACCAATTTTAGCAGTTTCCGTTTCTGAATTGATTGTAATACCATTGACAAATGTCAAATCCAACACAATAACATTATCTCTACCGCCTAAACCATACTTTTCGTATGAATGACCACCTGAACGCGGAACTATATCCCTTTTCAATTCAACAGCACATTTAACAGCTTTTTGTACATCTTTGTTATCAATCGCATAAACTAACACTGTTGGTGTATAATTTACACGAATGTTTTGATCAATAATTAATGATGGAAAGAGTGTATCATTTGGATAAATTACTGGGCCTTCTATTGAAGAAAGACACGATGAAAGAGATGAAATAGGGCCAGAATTTATATTTTCAATAAAATTAAATGATAAAATACACCATAAAAGAAGTAAAATTATATCAAATTGCTTTATTAATTTCATTTTGAATATAGCTTTAGCTGTAAAAGTAAAGTTACTTAAGAATTTAAAATTTGAAAGATATAAAATCAACAAGGTATATATAAATGTTTGCCGCCAAGGGAAAAACTTGACATCGAACTTTCAATTATATTTTTACCTGCTAATTTTTTAGAGATTGTGTCAGATACAAAATACAATTGAAAGCCCGATGACAGGTTTTCCCTTGGCGCATTCATATGTCTGTTTTATGTAAAGATTTTATTATAACTTCGTACCTACTGATCTAAGCCTTTAAATGATAAAAATATTTATTTTTTTTTTACATTGTAAACAAGTAAATATTTTTATCATCTAAAGGCTTAGATCAGTCGAAAAGCATAGGTACGATTGGCCATGTGATTGGAAGAATGCCGGCACGCCAAAGGTGCCGGAAATAAATTCAATTAAAGGACTTTAAGTCCGCAGAATACATTGTGAGTAATTTGAACTGAGTAATTTGAGCTGAGTAATTTGAACTGAAACGATGATATGCTCCCGGGAAAATTAGCAAGTGAGATTGCGCCCAGGTATCATCGTAACAGTAGAATGAGTGAGAAGCAGCATCAGCCGGTGGTTTCCCGCCTGCTCGAACTGCTCGAAGCAGGCCGGCTGTTAAATAGGAAAATGGCAGAATCAGGAGAGTGTTCCAAAAATTTAGATGTCCTGATTTTGCCATTGTCCTATGCATTGATTGGAGTGGTGCATGGCGAGTGCCATTGCTTGGCTCGCTTTGGTACGCGTTTGTGTTGTCGATATATTAGTTGTTTGGCTAAACCTTATTCGTTGGTTGGCCAATTAGAGTCGTTTGTGTATAGTTGTTGAAGTATGTGAATGCTTATGTGCGTTGTTGTCGGTTTTTGCTCTTGTTATTTGATTTTGACTGTTTAATATTAGCTCATATTTGCTGAGGCTATTATCGGGTTC
The DNA here is from genome assembly GCA_003550325.1 of Gigaspora rosea. NCBI lineage: Eukaryota > Fungi > Glomeromycota > Glomeromycetes > Diversisporales > Gigasporaceae > Gigaspora > Gigaspora rosea. The sequence goes on along the minus strand of QKWP01000197.1, from coordinate 253,056 downwards.
AGGTTTCTTGCCGTTCCGGGCAGAAATATTTCTTATTAGCATGGTGTAATTGGGTGCTCGAAGGTGCCAATAATGTGTATTGATGTGAGGGCAACTCAATTACAGTATGCTTGATTAATGTTGCTATTGTGACTGGACGGGCTCGGATATACTTGTGGGACTCTGAGTTCCATATGCTAATCCCATTGGATCTGTACATGGGTGCCTAAATTGCCCATCTTAATAAAAGTAATTGCGGTATTTAGGCCGAAATTATTGGATTCTTCATCATATAGTACAGGGTTCCATATAAAAACTTAGCAGTGCCGCCGAAATGCGATTTTCCAAAAATAATTTAGTCACCCATGTATATTTGGATCAGTGTAATTGGACCTGAAGATGCACGCTGGTTGTTTCTCAGGTTCCAGAACTATGGCAGGTGATATTCTTTGTGGTAGCGATTATGTGAACCCGCTGACAAGTGATGTTTGGTTGCCTGGGATCTATCGACCCTGGTGACGAAACCAGTTCTTTGTGCCTGATTGTTAGGCTGGATCTTTGAACTGTATGTGTTTCCAAGGAGCTGCCAGACGTTAATCATTGTTTGCTAGATTTGTTTCTGTCTCCTTGTATTACAGTCCGAGGCAGTCCCTTGCGATGTTGCTTGGTTGGCAGATTTGTGAACATGGTTTGCTGATAACAGCAGCCCGCTTAGCAGATTATGGGATGGCAGATATTACATGATATCGTGAAAGGCAGGGGTCAGCTACTATCAAAATTAATCTGTACAGTCAAACCCCGCAATAGTCACATGCCAAAATCGGACTTTCTATGTGCCTATTGCGAGATTGTGACTAATGCGAGCCAAAATTTATATATTATATATAATTAAATAGGAAAATTAAAGTGACTATAGCGAGATTGTGACTAATGCGAATGTGACTATTGCGGGGTTACACTGTACTACATTCTTCATTCCAGCTGGGTAGTTCACTGTGTGGTGTCTGGCGCTGATGAGTGAGGCAATTTCCATGCATGTGAGTAATAAGTTTGGCAAGTTACTCATTACGGATAGGTCATGTATGACACTGGGATAGCATAGTAGTTCGGTTTTGCCATAATTTACTGTCTCTATGATTGAAGTAATTTGTTTGTAACTGTGTTTTGGCTCGATATCGAAGCAGCCATTGGCCTGGTGGTTGTGTGCGAGTTGTTCATGGATATTCGCTGTTTCCTGTGTAACGGTGCTTTCATGAATAGCTTAGCTTGCTTGGCAGGCTTTGTTATAATAACTACGGATACAGTCAAACCCCGCAATAGTCACATGCCAAAATCGGACTTTCTATGTGCCTATTGCGAGATTGTGACTAATGCGGGCCAAAATTTATAATTAAATAGGAAAATTAAAGTGACTATAGCGAGATTGTGACTAATGCGAATGTGACTATTGGGGGTTACACTGTATTCTGAATCATTTCCAATTACTCTTATGTTGTCATGAAGTCTTCTAAGTCCTTCTGATCTAGAGTTATTCCCTGAACTCCAGGATGTTCAAGATTCAAGGCAGCTAAACATAGTGTATGTAGAGTGCAATTGCTACGTTTCTTGCTTTGTTCCACATAATAATTTACCGTTTGCAATGAACGTCTCTCTTCTTAAATTTTTCTTTAAGTGTTTCGCAGTATTGTTTATGCCAGTTGACTCTGCTAGTGCTATTTTTATTTTTATTTCTTATCATTATTATTATTTTTTAATCTGAGGCTAAAGAAGTAAGTGTAGCACTTGCGCAGGATGGATCTATTCAATGTAGTACTTTTGAAGAG
>QKWP01000197.1:233517-248868 GCA_003550325.1 Gigaspora rosea | reverse complement strand
CTCTAAAAAATTTTGAAGTTGTTATGTTAAACAAAGAATTAAATTAGAGTGGCCTAAGTGATTTTATATTTATTGTTTATTTGATATGATCATGTAAATTTTTTTGGCTTGATATTTCTGCATAAAATGACTTCATCATTTTATGCAAAATGTCACGACCAAAAAATTTCACATGCTAATATAATAAATAATAACATCAATATTTGGTCATGGGAAAATTTTTTCATATTATGACCAATATCTTATACGTACTGGATCTTTATGATGCAAATGTGTTGTTTCTTAATTAATATAATTACATACTTTTTCACCAATTTGTTTAATTTGAGACCTTTCACAGAATTCTAGGTCTTTCAATAGGTCGAAGAACATTAATTCAGCAATAAAAAACTTTAGCATATTCTATGCATTTAAGTTGTAATTCGAATACTAAAATTCCAGATAGTTTCAATATTCCCTTAGAATTATAAATATTTAAAATAAATTTTTTTTTAAATATTAATTCAGTATCAAAAAAAAATTTTTTTTTACCTGTACAAACATGTGTAGCACTTCAATTGTCTGAAATAGAGTTTGGAAACGGTTTTATTTTCTTATGTTAAAATTGATTACAACCGGTTTAGCATAAGAAAAATAAAACCGGTTCCAAACTCTAGTCTGAAGTCCATCCGCATCATACTCAATTTTAAAGCAAAGTGATATTTGTTATTTCGTGTTTTATTAACTCTATAATGATCGGGAATTCTATAACAATTATTATTATTATTTATTTTTTTTTTGCGTTATAACAAGAACAGACGGTGGTGGATAGTATCCGGAAACAATAGTATAATGGTTTATATTTGTTTTCAGGTTTTCCTGGATAGTCATGAAATTCTATTATGTCACGTTTAATTTCGTTGTTTGCCATTTTAAATAAGGAACTGACTATGAAATGAATAAATTAACAGTAAAATATGTAAATGTTTAAAAATATGCTTTATAAAAAATGACATAATATAATATACAGTATACGCATATTAGTAAAGTTATAACAATCAAAATAGTGCAATTCAAATAGTAATTACAAGTTGAGTAAAAATCAAACGTACTAAGATTATTTGTTAAAGAATTATTTTTTATCAGCTATTAATTGATTATATAAGCCATATTAATAATGTATCTAGATTTAAAATGCAGGAATAGAAATTATATTAAGATCGCATGTGATATAACTGATCGGTCGATACGATACCCCTTAAATTTTAGGGAACAATCAAAATTAGCCTTAACGTAGGGTACAGCCTGGCAGAATGTATTCTTTTCAAATGTTCACATTTTATATTGAAGATAAAAAAAAAGTTGTTAACAGATCCAATAATTAAATATTTTACACTATTAAAATGGCAATAAAATTTAAAACTTTCAAATAATTAAACTTATTGCTGACAAAGAAGACTTTAATATAATTATTAACGTTGGTGAATCTCCAAATAACAAAAGATTCCAAGCACATTCAGCAATTTTAAGATGCAGTTCTTTATATTTTCGTAATAAATTGGCAAATAGCGGTAAAGACAAGAAAATCAAAAACAATTGAGCTAAAAAAATGTTTATATCCAAAAATTTCAGATTATCATTACAGCATAAAGTAAGTTATTTATATTACGATTTGTAATTTATATTATATTTTCAAAAAAAAAAAAAAAAATCTAAAATAAATATATTAAATTTTTACAATTATACATTTATGGAGGAATAGTACTTGAAAATTATGAAGCATCATCCATTTTTGATCTTATGCTTATTGCTTACGAATTTCTTTTGGAAGAGTTGGCAAAAACATCTTGAAAATCACTTAGTTGAAAAAACAAGCACATTGGCTTCGCTTACATTTTACTTGTATTCATCAAAGAAGTTTCCAGAATAATATGCTTCAAGAATTACAAAAATGGTGCAATAATATTCTAGTAAGGTATCCTAGTAAAGTTTTTGATTCGGAAGATTTAGTTCGCTGCAAGAAAAGGCATTAGTATCACTTATTAGTGAGATGACTTACAAATGGAGGAAGTAAAAATTTGGAATCATGTTATCGAATGGGGAATTACTCAAAATTCTGGCCTATCATCCGATCCTGAAGAATTAAAGACTACTTTACAAATTGTTTGCCTCATATTCGTTATTTTCAAATGTTAGTGATGATATTTTTAATTATGTGCAACCATATCAGCAAATTTTTAATAGAAAACTTTGGAAAGATATAACAAAAAAGGTTATGACAAACCAAACAAACCAACCAATATTATCAACTGCTCTTCCTCCTCGTGTAATTTTAAATCAGCATTACCTACTAGAATTACTGAATCATTTTCAACAGTTGTTAATGATGCACATGCAGCAGAAATTGCTTCATGGATTCAAATACATATTCTGTAAGAGATAATCCATATGAATTTATTACTTTTCCATGGAACTAAAGATGGTTTTACCAATGAATCATTTTGGAATTTATACATCTTGCTGTAGTTATGAAGATTAAAGGTACTGATGAGATTCTTGATGGATATAATCCTATCGGATGTGATAAACCAGGCGGATCATTTTGTTCATATAAGAATTGTAATGATAGCTTTGTTTTTTTCATTGAGGAATCGTACTATTCAGAATTCTATTTTAAGTCGTGTAAAAGTACCAGAATATACAATTTTCTGCAATCCTTTAAAGGACCAATTTTTGGTTGTCTAAGTCAAATTCTTATCTGTTATTATTGAAAATAATTTTAATCAAGATAGAGGGTATTGGTGTAATAAAAGTTGTGTATGAAAAAATCAATTAGAATAAATCCTTTTATGATACACATGGGGAGTCATATTTTTCAGTAGAGGAATTTGGAATATTTCAAATTAATAAAAAATCCTAATTGTTTTAATAATTAACAGGATAAACAGTTTAAATATATAACTCTATCATAATTAATCATAAGAGTGATGGTATTCATTATAATAAATGAACCTTTTTTTTATTAATACATGTAAAAAAAGAATTTTACGTTTCATATAAAAATTTTAATTTGAAACTTTATTTTCTCTTTACCTTATTAAAGTTAATTGACTTTTTAAAGGTAATTTTTTTCAAGAATATCTTCCTATCTAGAGCTGTCCCGGAAATTTTTATATATAAAATGTAAATTTTTCTTAGGAATTCCATATAAGAAAAATTCTAAGATTAATTTTCGATTAAAAGATTTAATTATAAAGAATTTTAAAAAATGTCCTCAAAAAGTGTAATTAATTTTAATTGGGTAAATATTTTTTTATAAAGGATTATTTTGGTAATTATTTAGAATGTTTAGGTTTATGATTTTTTATAGGGTAATATCTAAAATTCAGTTTTGGAGTTCATCGAAGTTGGCCGGCATTAAGCAATAAGCCAACTGCATTTATTACAAAATTATTAATTGGGTATTTTTTTCATTGAATATAAAGTTTAATGATTTTAGAAAAAATTTGTTAATTCTGGTTCAACGACCACGATTCTAATGAATTTTTGACATGGAACTTTGATATGAGTTCTTAACAATAGTGATCCTGGTTGATAAGAAAGAAATCAGTAAAAGCAAATTCGTCTTTGGCAATTTATATAGAATATAGATCTTTTTATTAAATTAATTAAAATATTAAGACAAAGTGTCATTTTCTGCAAAATATTATATGATTTACTAAAATATATTCATTAATTATTGGTGTTATATATTTACTATCATATATAATGAATTTCTAGTTTATTAATTAATCAACCTTTATAAAATTTTAATAAACCGTAGTTAATCAAAACCACCAACAAATAAACTCCAGAGTTTTACTAGCTAAACTATAATAATCACATATTAATGTAATACATGTGAATTCAATAAAAGACTATGTTTAATACGGTCACTACTAACCATAAAAAGAATTATCTTATTGCACCAAACATTTCATCAATCATAGTTTTTCTTTTTTCTTCGATAATCTAAACTTCTTCGAGAATTACGATAAAATTGAGGGAATTAACGACTTCTTCACAGTAGTCGCCCCATAATTCGACGATTTCAATCATTGGAAATTCGGCATTGATTTAATCTTTTGCACTGGACTATTTCTTGAATAAGACGAAAAACATTGGCACGCACTTTGCTTTGTGGCTGGAAGCCAGCTACCTAAGAAGCTGGCCATAATTTTATTAAATTTTGTTAATTATTGTACGCATGAACGATAGTACAAGAGTATAGTGGTGTTTTGTATATACATTTTATAGGTGCTAGAAACAGTGAGTTTCCCGAAAAAATAGCAATGGTTATTGCGCTGAGATTCACTGTAACAGACCAGGTTAAGAATGTTTTGAGCGAAGTCAAGCTGATTGATGGCCGGTAGTTTCCCGCCTGCCGAAGCAGGCCGGCCGTAGAGATGTTAGAATCAAGTGGCTGTCATATCGGAGTCCCGATCTTTCCTGTTTGAGGTGGGTTGGGCGGGGCAAAGAAGAATTGATTCTGAATTTTTCTGAGAGAGAGTTGGTGTCTGCCAGCCATTCGTATTTATGTGATGGCTTGATGGCTTGTTACACATTAGGATCTGCATTGCAGCTATGGCTGCTATTTGTTTGTGCTACTGGGGCGTGCACGTGATCAGGCGATTCGTGCACGTGATTGGTGCATCAAACATGTGCCTCTGTTATTGGCAGTTTGTGCGCCTTTGATCGGGTCCGATATGTCATGCGCCTGCGGTCATGTGGGTGCCGCAGTGCTTGGCCGCATTTTTCGATCAGTTGACTTTACTGTCAACTAGCATGACTATTTTTTAAGCTACAATTACGAATTACGATTGTAGTTTAAGAATGAATATGGTTAATGATAGATGGTAAATGTTCTTCTTGGTGTTTAATTAGGGCTTGAACTTTCAGTTTAAAAGTATGAAGGTTTTTAAATTTAGAGAGAAGATCTGTTACGTTATTTGCATTGGAATTATCGATACATCTTAACTTAAATTTCAAATGTTCTATAAAAGGAATTTAGTAAATTTAATAAATAATCTTAATTAAGTAATAATTATAGATTAAAGAATTAATAAGATAAACTTTCATACCACGTAACGACAAAAATCAGGAATCCATAAAAATTCCTTACAAAGTGAATCGTTATTGATCCAAGAACTTAATTTCTTTATCCGCTCTAAAAAAACACCATTTCTAACATGACAAAATTGATTATAATCATTGGCATCGAGGTAGGTCTGACTAAGAAAACCATAATAATCAGAAATTGTAAAATAATCCAATTGTACTGATCGATCATAAATAAGATTCAGTACATAATTATGAATAATTTTTTTCTAATGGAGGATGTTCGTTGTAATAAAATAATTCTCTTGCGGCTTCTCTAATAGAGCTAACGATCATCCAGTAGTTAAAGTGTCTTAAAAATTTAATGTAATCAAAAGTTGGAAGAGTCTTGAAAAGGGATTTTTTATAGGCAGGAATTCTAGACAAAATTGTTGTTTTGCATTTTTTTCAAGACTACTCAAGTAAATCAATATAATTTTTGGAAAAGCTTCTTGATCTTCGGAGATGTATCGAAATGGATCAGACCAAAGAACTGGCGTAGCGACTCGACACCAAACTCTACTAACTTGAATACAAGAGTGTAAAGACTTTCGGTCTTTTGAGAGACAATCAATAATCGATGGTACAGTCAAACCCCGCAATAGTCACATGCCAAAATCGGACTTTCTATGTGCCTATAGCGAGATTGTGACTATAGCGAGATTGTGACTAATGCGAATGTGACTATTGCGGGGTTACACTGTAAAATATGACAGTGCAATGAGTTTTTTTTTTTGTGGTTTGATAAGAAGATGTGTATTTGGATAAGGATGAAAAAAAAATAAAAGTACGTACATTTTATTTAAGATAAAATCAATTAATCTGAAACATACGGTTTGACCAATCAAATCTATTGAATGTGACTTACTGTAGGTCAAAATAAAATTCATGAATATTGATTTTTCACCTTGAATAGTACTGTAATAAGAATTGATACGTTCTTGCGAATTTCTTTATGTCAAATAAATTATAAACCTCTGGTCTCTAAAATTTTATGCTGAAAACTTTTACATAAAGGTAGGGATGCATCGGTCCTGAAAAGACCGGTCCAGGACCGGGACCGGACCATTAACATAACTGTGATGTTCGTATCACCCAATCAAATTTCTTGATCAGGCGTAACGTAGATCATATGGTGTTTGTTTACTCATTTTGGGCCAATAAAATCTTATGCATTAAGATTGACGTAATCATTTAAGGACGTTATGGGACCGAAGGACCGGGCCGGACCGGGACCTAAATACTATGTTAACGGTCCTCTTAGGGACCGGACCGATGCATCCCTACATAAAGGTCATTGTCATATAACTTTTTACGTCTTAACTTTTAACCTTAAATTGTTATTTTTACGTACGTTTTTTTTTTTTCTTAAATTTTCACGCGTAGTGAAGTTTCTTTGGGTCAATAAATAAATTATCTTGTTTTTGAGAATTCTAGATGAAAATCTTGATATACTGATATTATTTAAAGGAATAAGACTTTGTTAATATCTTTTTTTTTTTTTTTAGATCAATTTTTGGTTGGCAGTCATTCATTGTCATTGATTCAGATATATGTGGTCTGTCGCTACTACGTATAGTTATATACTATTTGTTTGATAACATGCGTAATTATCATTCAATAAGTCGACTTTCAAGTTATGATACTAATAAAAGCCTATAGCTAATTTTTTATGGAATTTTTAAGCACAAGAGATAGTTTCATACGGGAGGTTTCAAAATAAACATATTGATTAGCCGAAGTATTGAATCATTGTGAATTTGTGCACATCTAATTTCCTAAAAATAGAAAATAATCTTTCACTTTCAATTTTTTTAGATTTAAAATAATAAATAAAATATACATATAACAACATGCTTTATATTATAACAAGCTTTGTAGCCTCAAGGATTATTCAGTGATGAATATAGTTGGTGGTTGAATTACTAAATTACGCAATTACGGCATTTTCTAGTGGTAGAATTAATTACGGCATAGCATCTAATTGCCGTAAAAATTATATGCCGTAATGCCGTAATACCGTAATGTCGTAATGCCGCAATTCCGTAATGCCGTAATGTCGTAATAACACAATATTGTAATAATGCGATACCGTAACTACGGTATAATATGTATACAATATTGGGCAAAAATTGTAGAATAACGGTAATTTGGCAAATGATCGCGTCCCGCACTGCGGCACGTGTAGCCAATCATTTGCCAAATTACTATATTCGACAATTTGCCGAATATTGGTGTTATCCGGCAATTTATGATCATGATTGGTAGGGAGTTGCTCGCTGAGTTTTAATTTAAATTAACATGTTTACATCATAACACATGAAAAAATAACATGAAAAAATTTTTTCATGATCATAAGAGTTTGCCGGATAACATAATGTTATAATTAAGTAATTACGTGACATCTAGCACTCCAAACCGGATACTGATGAATATGTTGTTATTTGCCATACAAGCATTTCATTTACATTAATTAATCGGTAACATAAAAGTTATTTAAAGTGTATTCTGCAGCATAATACAATAGTTATAATAAATTTTAAACCACGTAAGTACCGGTATGTATGCAGGCATGTATCATATATATGTCATAAATGCTGTTAACAATGATGTCGTTTCCGATCAATTAGCTCTCTAAAGACGTTCTCAAACAATGACTTATTGACTGGTCTAATTGACCAAAAAAAAATAATAAATCACGACGTTTAAGTCAAAATAAAACCTAGACCTACAAACCCCTTTATTCATAGTCATTACATGTACTAAATCAATGAAGTCGACAGAATCAAATTCGAAAAAATATTAAATAGTATATTATTTAAAGGAAACCATAATGCAATACAGAATTTTAATAAACGGTATTATAGCAGATAGTATTTCTGCATTACGGCATTACGGCTCACAGCAATTACGGCTAAAAATACGGCAATGCCGTAACCGTATTAATTTATAAAATTAATTCTACCACCAACTGTAGTGATGAACGATCATGTACTTTAAATTTCTCATGTCAATAAATTAATTCATATTAGCATCAAAATTTGAAATTCACATAAGGAGTATATAATGGTCTTAATAGATATTTTAATATGGTATGGCTATCTTATTTTGTGAATAAATTTATTTATTTATTGCTGTACGTACGTACAGTACATACGTATGAAAGTAACTCCTCAAAATTACACAAGAATAAAAATAAATAATAAAGATTAATACTCACACTGTATAAGTATAAAGAAATATTTTAAAAATTTACTGTGATTTCTATTTTGGAATAATTTATGCGTGTAGATTTTTTAAAATTTGCATAAATTGTTTTTAATATATTCTTTAATAGCTGACAGCACATATATTTGTGTGGTTTCTATTTTACTAGCAGACAGACATATATATGTGCAGTTTCTATTTGCTGACGGACAGCACACATATAAATAACATCGGCCAGCCCAATTCCACAATTTAATCGTTACAGTATGTGTACACAAAATGAGGAATAAACTGGTCCGAATGCTTTCATCAGGCATATTTTCACGATAAAAAAAAAAAGACCAAAATTCTTGAAATATTTTCCGTCTCACAAATAAATTAAAACCTCGTAAATTCAAACAGCAGTGGTTTTTTTCGATTTTTAATAGCTGTCCTACTTTGTTCTGTGCGTCAGGGTACGTCGAGTGTAACTTGAGTTTGCATAAGGAGAGCATCTCCTTGCCTTGTGAAAACAAAATCCAAACGCATCATTAACTTGTCAAAACATAATACTGAAACATTTGATTTGCAAAAAATTAATTGGTTTCACAAAAAAATTATGCTTGTGAAATTTTTAACAAGCAGGAAACACAAAAAATTATATTTAGAACTTATGCATAGTTTTTATAAAAACGTATGAAAGTGAATTATGAATGACGATATAACAAACAAGAGCAAACGGGGTACCACAAGTGCACTATAAATTTAAATTTAAAATTCAAAATTCAAACAAAATTCAAAATTCAAAACTCACATTTTGTGAGTTCTTAAATTCCTTAACTAATTGGAAGTTCAAAATTAACAAATAAATGACGCATTCTGAAAATAAGTAGGATCAATTTTACAATGTTGAATTATAAATCTGAAAAATAAATTAAGATTCTCTGATTTTAATTTTAAAATCACTTAATACAGTAATAGGTTAAAAATGAGTCGGTAATTTGTCTAGAATTTATAATTTAATTGTAAAAAAGTATTTTAATCTATTAAATGCGCTTAAATAAGGTATAGGAAGTATTTATTATTCCAAAGGAAAAAAAAAAGATGTTAAGTATAATTATCATTCCGATTAACAAATCATCTTTTTTATTGCATAGCTTACCAAAACTTTACTATTAAGAGCTTAAAATTAAAATCAGAGAACCTTATTTAATTTTTCCGATTTATAATTCAACATAGTAAAAAAAATCATATTATTTTCAACTTATTCATTAACCTCATTAGGGGGCTCATTCAAGTTGACAGCAAAGTCAACGAATCGAAAAGGGAGCTAAACAGGGAGGCCCCGGCGTGACGACAATCACAGGAAACCAAGATGCCGGCAGGAAAAAACCGGTTCAATCACTATCCGGTTTGAGGAAGGCGCAGCCTAATTGGGACGTTCACATGAAAATTAATATAACAAAGATTTATTGTAGATATAAACGCACGGTGTTTGTCGAAATTTTTATCTATGCCGATAGGGATCGATTTTAGACTCGGCTGTTAATCACGAAATTAATGATTACATTTGAAGATCGATCGGTTACCCGCATCGATTACTACATTTTGATGATCGTACGTTACCCGATTCAGTGACTACATTTTCCCGCGAGCCATGACTTCATTTTTGGGTTCACCTCATTTTTCTTCCCATTACTACACCTTGCATGTATTAAAGAGCTATTACTTCATTTATTGAGTCCTTAAGAATTCATTACCTCATAATGTGCAAAGTAAAAAAATGTATATAAGGAACTGGCTTTCGCCAGAGGAACGGGTAGATTTTTTTTATCAAGAATTATTACTTTGTACATAACTATTATTACCTTGTACATAATTATTTTATAAATAATCCTTAAATAAAGCTTACATTTATTTTATCCCTTGATCATTAAACATAAAAATTCCGAATAAATAAATATTGTCCCTGCATAATCCTCTACTACACAATATCGTAAGTTAATAAAATTAACGGACAATTGGACTTAAAAACTTACATGCTCTTTTATTAAATCGCTCTCCCAATATTTAAAATAAATAGTTCATTTGAAACTCTAATGATTGTGACCTGGTAGTTAAATTGGCATACAAAATTCTTGAAGTCTCTCTCTTGGCCACAACAATTTTGGTGCCGATTGTGTGGAATGATACAGTCCTTACTCACCTTCAGATAATTTACAAGCGTAAATAAAAAAAAAAAAAAGAAAAAAAAAACCGGATTATAGCCAAGGAAAAGATGTGGCGAAATAATTCTACACACGAAGATAGTAGTAATGGTGGACGTTATATGGGCTCTCTGTCAAGCGAAAATAATGAAGAATGTACCAGCTCTTTATGGAAACTGAGCAACCTGTGACCAGAACCAACAAATGCAACAACTTTTACAAGCCATGATCAATGCCTTGAACCAGCCTCAGGGTACGCAAACAAAAATTCGGAGCAAAGTTTGGCAAATATCCCTACATTTACATGAGGAAACCAAGATCCAGTAGAATGGTTGGAAGCAATAGACAGATCCTTTGAAGCCAATAATATTGTGGTAAGAAGACTGTCTGTAGTTGGTGCATACTTAACCAGTTTTGCCGCTTCCTGTTGAGAAAATTGTAGGAATCAAGAACCCTAAATTTTAACCTGGAGCAATGAATTGGCCCGGTACAAGAATTTGTGCAGCAGTTTCGGTTAAATTCTTGTACTTAAGCACTAATAACTCAGTGAAACTCTGAACTACTAACTCGCCACCAAAGACCAGGCGAGTCCATGGACCAGTACACCCAAGATATGTTGGTTTTGTTTCAGCGTGTAGCTAGAGTAGAGAACCAAAACCTGAAATAATGAAAGTACAAATGTTTGTGCAAGGTCTTCAGCCCAATTTGTCATTAGCTATCGGACCTTTCATGTCAAATATGATCCAAGAAGCCATTGAAAAGGCTCGGATGTGTGAATTAACCTTTGCACATGGTGTGGCCCCTTGTGGGCCTGCTTCGATTTATAACATGGTGACTAACCCTGTAACAACCCAATATCTGGTACCTCAAGTGACTTGTGCTGTAGGAACTCCAGTAGTGTTAGCTCCTACTACTCCAGTTTTAAATAAACAAATAGAGCAAATGGTCTCATTAATGAAAGAGGTAGTGTCAGTTGTGAAAAACAATGGAAGGATTGGCAATACTCATCCTCACCCTTCTCTAAGCTAAAATCGACAAGAAAGAACTAATCAACCTCCAACCTGCTTTGCATGTCAACAACAAGGGCACTATAGTTGAAACTGCCCGAATGTGAACCATATGTTAGCTCAAAATAATGAACAAGTTCCATCTACGGTTCCTCAAAGTAGAACCATAGATAATCAGGAAGTCACCAGAAACATGCGTTCCCAGACTCAAGTATTAGTGGCACAGTTAGAACAAGATTTGAATTGTTTAAACTAGATGACGCACCTTTGGAGGGTGAGTGTGCATCGACAAATACAAATCTCTCAGTAAATGAATTAATAGAAGTATATGCAAGAAAAGAAGGAAGGATAATGCCAGAAAGGCCGTTGAAGTCCCTAATCAACTAGAAGAAGAGAATGCGGGAGCCAAAACAGATGAAAACCAAAAAGAAAAGTAATAAAGAAGAAGAAAATGAAGCTAGTAGACCCTTCGATAATTACAAACATTCAACCATATTCGATAATGACTGGCAAAACAAGAAGGCGGACATAACATATGCCCAATTGTTTCAGGCAGCACCAAACTTACGAAAGGAGGCTATATGGGTGCTACGCCTCAGTAAAATCACAAAGTCAAAATATGTTGAATTCTGTTTGAATCGAACCGATGATCAATATACTATGTCCATGTATTGTGAGGCGCATGTTAATAGTGAACTGATCATTTTGATACTGGATAGTGGATCTTTAGGCTGTGAGGTCCTAGCTAGTTTTCTTAAGAAAGCAGGAATTTCAATCAACCGCCCGTCAAAGGTAATGATAATAGGTGTACACAGTGAACAGAAAAGGCCTTTAGGGGAAATTGACTGACCGATTTCCAGTTACTGTAGGAACTAAGACAATTACTTTAAAAGCCGTAGTGACTGAAGCTACAAATTATGCTGTGATCGTAGGAAACAATTGGATGAGAAAAGCTTGAGCTCGATTTGATTGGGAAGCTTGTGAGCTAATGGTAAGGGATGGGGATAGAAAAATAAAAATTCTTATCAAATATTGCAAACCGGTGAATATTGGTGACTGAATATTAAGAATGACTAAACTGAAAAAGAAAGGGAAGGAAGCAGGCAATAAAGATGTGGATGTAGATAGTAGTGAAAGTGAAGAAGGGGAAGAAATGATTCAGATAATGAAAGTAAAGATGACGAGTGTGAAGAGGAAAATTTGTTAGCACAACTGTATCTATACTGCGAGTTTCAGCCAGTGGAGGAGCAATTAAAAGAAAGGTATGAACAATGTTTAAAGGAAAGGCATAAAGAAGAAAACTGTGTACTGCGAAAAAAACTAGATGATTGGACCATTTGTTTTTTGAAGAAGGAAGAAAAGACGAGTCAAGGGTTTTTAACGTGAGAGATATGACTGAAACCCAAAAAAATTGAATGGAAGGGTTGTTAAATAAATATCAAGATGTTTTCGCTCGTGAACTCGCTCAGCTTGGGAGAACAATGGTTGTATAGCATGAGATACTTGTAGAAGAGGAACCTCCAATAAAACAAAGATATTATTCAACTTCTAAACTGGAGCACAAATTTATCAAAAAGGAAATTAGGAGATTGGAAGAAATGGGTCTAATTTATCCATTCTTTAGCATATCAGCGGATCGGCATAGTTGGGTAAATCGACCAATCATGATCGAGGATTATCAAAAAAATTTTGCTCGAAAATTTATTATAGAGCGAATTTTCACAAAAACGGCCTTTTTAACCTATAATTAAGTACGTAGAACATTATGAAATTCATGTATTTAATTATAAGCCAAAAGTAGATTAAAAAGGTCATTTTTTTGAAAATTAGCATCCGAATTTACCCTTGATAGTTACCAACCCATCTTACAATGCCCAACCCATCCTAAAACACTTGAGTATTTCAACAAACGATAAAAGTACTTCTTTCTACAGTTTAGCATAGCTCTTTTATTGGATTTTTTTGGGTTTTTAACTTGTCTAGATGTCAAAGAAGCCCTTTTGTTAGTTGTAACAAGTGCTTCATTTGTTAGTTTTTCAACGTCACTTAGGAGCAAATTTTCATGTAACAGTTTATTGAAAAAAGGCCCAATTATGCCGATCCGCTGATATGGCCCGTGGGCTTCACCTGTGGTACTAGTAAAAAAGAAAAGCAGTAAGCTATGCCTGTGCGAAGATTATCAAAAATTAAATAAGAAAACAAAACGGGATAGTTATCTACTTCCACGGATAAATGAGCTGCTTGGTGTACTTAAAAACTCAGCATGGTATATGACTTTGGACCTCGCAAGTGGGTTTTGGCAGGTAGGAATCCACCTGTGAGATAGGGAAAAGACAGCCTTCACAATGAAATTCAGTCTTTACAAATTTGTGGTAATGTCTTTCAGCCTAACTAATGCTCCTGCCATGTTAAGAAATATAGAATTTCGCCCTTGCATATATCAACAATGTCAATATTTATTCTTTGGATTTTGACCAGCACTTGAAGCATGTGAATATGGTATTAACAAGACTTCGCGAGGATAATTTAAAGTTAAACCCTGATAAGTGTTTTTTTGGACAAAAGAAAATTTCCTTTTTAGGGCATGAAGTTAGTAGCAAAGGAATAGGCGCATCCGAATCAAAAATATCCACCATAAATAATTTCTCCAGACCAAAAAATTTAAAAACACTAAGAGGATTCTTGGGGTTAGCCGGGTACTATCGAAGATTTATAGAAAATTTTTCAAGAATTGCTACTCCTTTATACAAACTACTAAAAGCAGAAACACTGTTCATCTGGAAACGCGAGCAAGAAGACACTTTTGAGAAATTAAAAAGAAAATTAACGATGTTGCCAGTTTTGGCACACCCACAGAATGACACGCAGTTCATCCTTTATACAAATGCATCACACGTAGCACTGGGGCTGTGTTATCCCAATTAAATAGCGAAGAAAAGGAATATCCAGTAGAATATGCAAGTCGATCTACCAAACCTGCAGAAAAAATTATACTATTATGAAGCTAGAGTGCACCGCTATAGTTTGGGCAATAAAAAAATTTCATCAATATCTTCATAGTTCACAATTTGTGTTAATACCGGATTATTCGGCTCTTACCTATATGAATAACATGACCAACCTGACCGGAAGGATGGCTCATTACTTGATGCCACTTCAAGAGTATGACTTTATAGTAAGGCATAAACCCGGAAAGCAGATTTCTAACGTCGACAGATTATCAAGGGCCGTACATGATCCAGGGAAGATAAAACTAAAAGAAGAAAATAATAAATAAATACAGTCAAACCTCGCAATAATCACATGCCAAAATCGGACTTTCTATGTGCCTATTGCGAGATTGTGACTAAAGTGAGCTAAAATTTATATATAGCATATATAATTAAATAGAAAAATTATGGTGACTATAGCAAGATTGTGACTAATGCGAATGTGACTATTGCAGGGTTTGACTGTAAATAAATAAATAAAAAATAATAATATATATACACATATATACTTATCTTATTGAGTTAATGGAAGTGCAATCAGGGTAAGAATCGTTAGTGAAAATAAAATAAAATAATAAAAAAAAATTTTTAACTGAAACATAATACTATGGTCGTACTCAACAACCACATGCGGGAAAGAAGCATGTGATAATATTATACCGGGCTAGTGTTCCTATGAACCTGAACTGAACTGAACTTGGGTCAGGTTCAGGTTCAGGTTCAGTATTGAACCTGAACCTGAACATTTTTTAAAACATGTTCAGGTTCAGGTTCAGTATTGAACTTTTAGAGCTGGTTCAGGTTCAGTTCAGGTTCAGTTCATAAGTTCATGAACATGTTCAGGTT
>QKWP01000197.1:186214-231810 GCA_003550325.1 Gigaspora rosea | reverse complement strand
CTTTTTTTAAGTTCAGGTTCAGGTTCATGTTCAATAATTTTAAGTTCAGGTTCAGTTCAGTATTGAACTTTTAGAGCAGGTTCAGGTTCAGGTTCAGGTTCATTGAACCTGAACCTGAACCTCTATTGAACTGAACTGAACTTCGGAACCCTATACCGGACATGTAAAAAAAAAAAATCCGGTTGAAAACTAATCTAGTCCAGGTTACTGGTGTCCTGGCATACAAAATGGATCCCATGAATTATAAAAATTTAGAACGGTATTTAGAATATATGGAAAACCAAAGGGACTTATGATTAAAGAACTATAAAAATTCAAGGCCCAGGCATGATATTTCCTTGATCGTGAAGGAATCTTATATCAGAAAAATAAGCAAGATCCAGACAACCCACATCAAACTTTAAAGAAAAGAACAAGTAGAATTCATACTCAAAGCAGTACATGAAGACCCTATGTCTGGGCACCTTGGCAAAAAAGCCATAATTGTTAAAATAGGAAAGCTATACTATTGGAATCAAATGATAGCAGACATTAAAAATTTTGTAAGGGTTGTGATTCGTGTCAATGCTGTGGAAAGCCTATGACAAAAGAACCATTACATTCAATAAAAGTTATCTAGCCATTTGACCAAATTGGCTTGGATATCGTGGGACTGTTACTACTAACAAAAAAGAGAAATAGATATTTAGTAGTTGCTGTAGAATATTTATTAAAGTGGCCCGAGGTTTGAGATTTGCCCGATTGTACTGCCAAATTGGTTGCCACTTTCTTTCTAGAAGATATAATAAGCAGGCATGGCTGGCCCCAGAAAATCTTATCAGACCAAGAAACACATTTTTTTTAATAGGGTGATGGAATAGATATCTCAAAGGACCGGAATTAGACAAACATTTGCATCCACGTACCAGCTACAAGTTAACAGACTTGTGGAAAGATTTAACTGCGAGGCCTTGGCAAAGTGCATAAGCCAATACCATGGCGATTGGGATGACTATTTACACCTTGTACTTTTCGCGTGCAGAATCTTGAGGCACCGCATTACTAGGTTTAGTTCTTTTTATTTAACATATGGCAGGGAGGTGACTTTATTGATAGAATGGGAAGTGGAAACGTATTCCATAGAAAGTATGACAGACGAAAAATTCGATTTATAATGATGACCCGAACTATAAAAATAATGGATGATTTGTTTGAGGCTAGAATAAAAGCCTGAGAAAAAATTCGTAAAGCTCAACTATAGCAAAAATGGTATTATAACAGTCAGCACCTGCTACAAACTTTTAAAGTAGAAAAGAAAGTTTTAAAATATAATGCTAAATTAGGAATGAAAATCGGAGGAAAGCTTGAAAAAAAGTGGAATGGGCCGTATCTAATCTATAGAAAATAGTACCTACAAACTCCAGACTATAAGTAGGCAAGAGCAAGCAAGTGTTAGTAAAAGTAGTACATGAAAGTCAGTTAAAAAATATAATGAAAGAGAAAACAAATAAAAAAAAAATAATTAAAAAAATTAGATTCGACGGATCTCATACTTCAAGCAGGGGGAAGATATTGGTTGAAATTTTTCTCTATGCCGATAGGGGTCGATTTTAGACTGGCTGTTAATCACGAAATTAATAATTACATTTGAAATCGATCGGTTGCCTGCATTGATTACTACATTTTGATGATCGTACGTTACCCAATTCAGTGACTACATTTTCCTGCGAGTCATGACTTCATTTTTGGGTTTACCTCATTTTTCTTCCCATTACTGTATCTTGCATGTATTAAAGAACTATTACTTCATTTATTGAGTCCTTAAGAATTCATTACCTCATAATGTGTAAGTGTTCTGTTATAATTACAATAAAGAATCGCGGGAAAGCACAAAGTAAAAAAATGTATATAAGGAACTAGCTCTTGCAGAGGAACAGATAGATTTTTTTATCAAGAATTATTACTTTGTACATAATTATTATTACCTTGTACATAATTATTTTATAAATAATCCTTAAATAAAGCTTACATTTATTTTATCTCTTGATCATTAAACACAAAAATTCTAAATAAATAAATATTGTTCCTGCATAATTCTTTACTACGCAATATTAGAAGTTAATAAAATTAACAGACGATTGGACTTAAACTTAAAAACTTACACGCTCTTTTATTAAATCGCTCTCCCAATATTTAAAATAAATATGTTTATTTGAAATCTTTTGAAACTTTAATGATTGTGGCCTGGTAGTTAAATTGGCATACAAAATTCTTGAAGTCTCTCCCTTGGCCACAACAATAGACATTAGAAAGGACTATGCGAGTGGGAAACCACTGGCTGACCCTATAAACGACTAGATCAATTATACATCAAATGCACTGAAGTATGCTGTATATTACACTGAAACATGCTAATAAAGTTCAGTATCCAGCATTATATGCTGGTGTGCTTCCAAATAAGTATGGATCACAAGTGTGCGATCTGTTTGAAATTAAAACCAGAAATCTTATTTATTTATAATTTAACATTTCCTACTTATTTTCAAAAGCATTATTTATTTATTAATTTTGAAACCCTATCAATAACTGTTAAACAAACCTATTTTTCAAATAATCAACTTTATTCTATAAGCATTTTTTATCAATACTATTATAATTTTTTGGCATTAAAAATCTTCTAGAAAAAATTAAAAATTTTTTAATGGCGTCTTATATTAGTACTGTTGACAAATTGTATTGAAATTGGTAAATCTATAAACAGTATAGCTAATAGAAGTAATAGAGGTGGTTGCATATTTTGCAACGTTCTAATGATATTTAATAAACTACATAAATTGTAAAAATATTATTTGCCAATTGATCGTTTTGCAAAAAAATTTATTATATGAAACTTAAATTGAAATTATTTATATATAGTTTAATTAATATTAATAAATGCGTTATTACAAAATTCTAATGATTTAAAAAACATCATTCTTGATTAAATACAAAACTGTAACCAAAATCTTATTAAAAACATAATAATACTAGAGAAATGGGATCCGTTGTTTTCCAGAGCTTCGCTTTATATTCGCAAATAAATTAGATAACAAAAATTTAAATAGTTAGTTCTCATTATTTCAAAATTTTCAAAGCGACTTGTAATCTGGCTATAAGAAAATACATAAAGCAATTTTAAATTTAAAATTATGCTCATTATAGCTAGATTATGAGAATAAGATAGCTGCGCAGCATGCGATGCCACGCAGGACCAGTACGATCACATGTGCCAAGTAAAGGAACCCTCTCACTAGCTTTCAATTAGACTTAATCTATTTGATTTACCTAACTGATACAAAGATGATTGGAAAGCCCGATAATTGTTAAAGTGAATATAATTTAAATAATTATGTTAATCATACATGTATTTTCTCGAAGCACAATTATTAAAGGGAACAAATTAAACTTTATACTGATTACAGTTAATCATACATTCTTTTGAATCACAAATGTTAAAGTGAACAGAATTAAACTTCACATGCTGAATAAGTTTACTTAGAGCCCAAATTTATAATTTATTAGTAAATGTTTGTATGATGCAGAATTTTCTATATTTTTATTAGTAAAAGTATAGAAAATTCTGCATTATGCAAAATTTACTAATGTATTATAAATTTTGGATCTAAATAAACTTGTATAGCACTAAACAATATGTTATTTCAGTATATATTTCTTTCATTTGCTGATTTTTCAGATTAATATGAGTTAAATTTGTAAATTTTCATCAAATATAATTTTGCACATTTTTATTTAAAAAATTAAGAAAATTAAAAGAATATATACAAAATAATGTATTTTATTTTTTGGTACTAAATAAGTTTACTTAGAGTCAAAATTTATATTAATTAGTATAAGTTTGCATAATGCAGAATTTTCTATATTTTTATTAATAAAAATATAGAAAATTTTGCATTATGCAAATATTTACTAATGAATGCTAAAATAATGTGTTTTTTAGTGCTGAACAAGTTTACTTAGAGCCTAAATTTATAATTAATTAGTAAAATTTTTTATAATACAGAATTTTCTTTATTTTTATTAATAAAAATATAAAAAAAAATTTGTATAATATAAAATATTGGTAATGAATTATAACTTTTAGCACTAAATAAACATGCTTAGCACTCAAAAATATATTATTTTAGTATTTACTATAAATTTATTTAAAGCCCAAAATTATAATCTACTAATTAATTCTAACTTTTATTTAATTAAAAAACTTTTTAAAAATAAATATATATTTATATTATTCAAATTAAACTAGTTTGCAAACTTCAAATTAAACTCAAATCAAACTTATTATAATATTTGGGTTTGGTTTAAATAGGACCCTAGACATTTAGTACAGAGGTCATATATTACACATTTCAGCAAAACCCCCAAAATTTAAAAAGCAAAAAAACAGTTTTTGAAATTATTTTGGCATTCAGTAGTCCAATTTGAATGAACTTTTTTTAAAATGAAGCTTTTAGTAAGACAATCTAACAAAAAAAAGTTTATTCAATTCTGATTACTGGATTAAAAGTTATTTAAGTAAATATAGTTTTGTTATTTTTAGCAAATTAGATCAAAATTGGCCAAAAAATTTTGTTATGACCTATATGAGAGATGTCTGGGGTCCTGTTTGAATTTGATTATTTTTTATTTGTATTTGGGATTGATTTCAAACTTTATATAATTTATAGTTTGAGTTTGGTTTGATTTGGGGTTTGATCAAACTAAAATCAAACCTGAATTAAACTTTGAAACCCTATCACAAAGTTGTTTTTTTATAAAATCTATATAGATCTACAACTTTATATAAATATTATATAGAATACTATACAAAAATTATATATGTTAATTTGTATATATTATCAATATAAAATCTATTGAAACTAGAATTGGGGGCCCTATAGTCTAGTGGTCTAGATGCTCAACCCTTATAGCCAAGGTCTTTGGTTCAAATTCTACTAGAATCAGTTTCTAGGAAAATTTGGATGCAAGACCCTGTAAAAGTCCATGCGAAGTACGAATCTGGTTTTAGGAATTTCCGGAAGAAGATCCATTGTGGAGGATTGGCACCATAGATGACGATCCAGTTATATGAAGATTGCGCAAGTAATTCCTTGGCGGGCAAGAACAAGGTAGCACCAACAACTTTAAGGTAGTCTTGGAGATCTTAATTGGGAGAGTAACACAACTGTAACATGAACCTGAATAGTGAGAAAATAGTGAACACAAAGGGATCTGTGGTAAAGAATTGGTCTAAACTGGATAAGGAACACCTCTGGCATCAGTACCAAACCTAAATTGAAAGGAAACTACTACTATATAAGTAGATCTGCACATTGGGAATACGAACAAAATTACGAATTACTCAGTAGGAAGTACAATGTACGAAATAAAGCTCTCTGGCCTAACCAATGGTAGAACACCAACCACTCTACAAGAAGTTGGAAGTAGTACAAAAATATATTACGAAATCTAGTTGGGAGTAGCTATGTCACATAGAAGGAGTGAAAGCTAGCTTGCTGAGGATAGGGATGGTTCTCACTCAGGCCAGTTATGCAATACAGCTGGTGCTCACCTACCTTTAGGGGAAGTATCTGCTAACAAATCCAAATAGCATATCTGCAGTAATATATAATAGATTACTGAGAGTAGTGGGTAAAGCTTAGCTTGGCCCTCACTAGCACATGGGTAATCTTAGATCACCAAGGTTTAAGAAGTAACCGTAAGGTTACGATCGTCTGTGCATGGCCCTTGCACCTACTTGAAAGTATAAGATCAACAATATGAAAGAAGCAGTGAATATAGTAAGTGGCGGAATGACAAAATAGGGAGTAGTCCAAAAATCTAGGTTATACAGAAAATGGGGTATGGAAAGCTCTGGTAGGTTTA
Organism: Gigaspora rosea; assembly: GCA_003550325.1. Lineage (NCBI taxonomy): Eukaryota > Fungi > Glomeromycota > Glomeromycetes > Diversisporales > Gigasporaceae > Gigaspora > Gigaspora rosea. The sequence continues at coordinate 225,909 of QKWP01000197.1, read as the reverse complement.
GGTTACAGATAGTCAAGAATGTCTGAGTCTTTTGTACTTAATATAGTATAATATTGTATTATATAATATATACAAACATATACTTAATAATAAAGTCTTCGAGGCACGACCTTACTTTAAAAAAAAAATAAAATAAAATCTATTTAAACTTAAGTAACAAAAAATTTATAAAAAAAACTTATATAAATGTTATATATTTTATATATTATAATTAATTACTGATCTGTGGCGACTTAAGGAAGTTGGTAAGTTGTCACCTCCCAAGTGGCAGGTTGAGGGTTCAAATCCTACTGGCGACATTTTTGAAAAAATAGACCTGAGTTCTAGTAACCGTTTTCTGTTGATCGGTTGGGTACATTACCTGTAGTCCTTAGTAACTATCTTAAATGGGAGCTTTCAGGCGAAGTTGTGCCTTGTAACACAGACAAATCCAAGGAACCAGGAAAATGGAACCCATTTAGCAAGACCTGAGTAAGGAAGTAACAAAGATCTTAACGGTGCTACCAAAACTGGAATATTGGACCAGAGCCAAAAAACCGGACGTTGACCTCAGGGACAAGGTTTACCAACCTGGCTGCCAGATTGGGTACCGGAGGAAAAGGACCTATGTTATAGAAGTAGGTACCAGGGGGAAAAAAACCATAATGGCACTTAATGCTGGGTAGATCGACCCTTCCGGGCCAAATGGGTTGGAAGTCTAGGATGTATCAGTGAAAAACCGATAGGAAAGTAATAGTTGGTACTAGGGTTGGAGTGAACCTTACAAGGGCAGAAGTAGGTAATGGTAGCGGTTGGTTCCCCTGACCACAAGTTGCTTGTCCCAGTAAGTGCCTAAGTTACCGAAGTGTAGGTAATACCTGTGTGGGACAGGGACTGCTCTACCAAGTGTACTGCGAGGATAAATTAGTCCTAAGGGGATGTAGTTAGCATCCAGGACTGTCTTCAACTGACTAAAGTATTGGAGGGCTGTACCGATGATACAAGTAGAATTGACATGCAAAGCTTGAACCAGAGGGTTTAAATAGGCAATCTCCTAGTTGGGTTGTAGGTATAGCAACTAGTATAGAACCTTCTGGCAGACTACTTAAATTAGACAACCAAAAGTTGTACGTGTGGCTAGTTGTACTCTCATTTAATATAACAATTGTGAGGTGCCCAAAGAGGCGCCCTTGATCCACAGGCTTGATTAAATAAACTCTTACCCAGAGTGGGAACTTTGACATAAAAAAAATAATAATTACTGATTTGGATAAGATTAGCACTATTTTTATATTAGAATTTGAGGCAAAATTACTATGATTTTTATTATATACTGGAATCTGGCATTTGTCAAATAAAAAGTAATTTTTTTATTAAGTTAATAGCTTATATCAATTAATTGAAAGTTGTAGTGCTCACTGAAATACTCCAATGATGGTTACATTATTCAAATTGGCCTTTGTGTATGCTGAGATATTGCTAAAAAATAATTGGTCAACTATATAAAATTCTATGTAAACAAACAAAATTTTATATAGCCAGCCAATCGTTTTTTAGCAATACCTCAATGTCCTCTGGCCTATTTGAATGATCTAACTACTATTAAATACGTTTCAGTGAGTTCTACAACTTTCAATTAATTGATATAAGCTGTTAACTTAATAAAAAAATTACTTTTTATTTGACAAGTATCAGATTCTAGCATATAATAAAAATTTATATTGTACTTATCCACAAAATTTACTATTGTCCAATATAGTAATAGTGTCAATTTTATTTGGATCACCAATTTAGTAATTTTTATATGCTACAAATATCTAAATAAATTTTTTATATAAATTTTATATATTAATAAATTTATTGTAAAATTTATACAAAAATGTTATATAAATATTATTTATTAATAAAAATTTATATATATAATTATATATTATATTATTTATATATCATAAAATTTATATAAAAATTTTATATAAATATTATATACACGTTCGTAATCAATTGTAATCACAACTCTTTCTGATGATCACTTGTACAAATTTCTGAACAAAAGAAAAACAAAAAATTTTTTAGTAAAAGACGAAGCAGCTGCGTATAATACTGATTTTTATAAAGGTCAACCTTTTCTTCTATTCAGGTGACTCCTTTATATATTTGACACACAAGCCAGAAGCGTCAGTTGTGCAAGATAACTGGCAGTGGGTGCCCTTGGTACAAGAAATTCTGGTAGAAGTTTTCTTTCGTCGACGAAGGTTTTCCAGTCTGGCTAGACGGTGAACTAAAAAATGATACTCTTTCTAAGGTTTTTTGGTTACAAGAACATATTTGACCATATATCCTCTACCATATTCTCGCTTGAAGCATTTTTTCTGGAATTTTTGACGAAAAGTGGGAAATTCGGCATACCTCCTCCAAAAGATCGGCATTGTTGTTCCTATCCTAATCGGAAAGAAGGCATGCAAGTTGATAAACAGGAATGGACGTGTAATAAGATGTGTCACAATGGAGTAGGCAGATCTGCGGAACTAAATTCCAGAACGTTCTTTTGTTTCTTTTATGTACATATAATACTTTGGCGAGGCGTTTCCTTGTGCAGTATTATATAATTTTTATAAATAGTTAGAATCGTTTTTTCTTTCTTTTGTTTTTTTCTTTTTCTGCTTCCACATGTCAGGATTAGCTTCTTTTCTTTGTTTTTTCTTTTTTATATTGGGTTTTTTCTTTTGTGTAGTTCATTTTCTTGGTAGTTTCTTTTTACTTTCCCCCTTTTTCATTTGCCCTTTATGAAAAAGGAAAAATTTAAAGAAAGGAGTATGATCCTGACACAATATTAGCAAACTGGTCAGTGATGTTTGGGAATCAAGTCTCAACAAGCATTGGGACCTGATGGAGACAAATTTGTGAAATGGCAGGTCGCACCTGGGTACTTTTGTATCGAGTTAGTCTTTATTTGGGTATAATTTGGTATACTGTATACGTACTTCGGTAAGAACACCTGTCACTAGTCATTTACGAATAAATAAAGGCAGAATCGTCCAGACTAAAAAAAAAAAATAAATATTATATACAGTCAGACCCCTAAATGCTACCCCTCTAAATGCAATACCTCTCTAAATGCATGTCTTTTTTTGGCCCAACTAATATTACATCTATAGATTTTTACCTCCCTAAATACAATACCTCTCTAAATGCATGTGTCAGAGCTGGTCCCGATGATGTGTATTTAGAGAGGTCTAACTGTATTAATAAATTGAATATTTCTAATTTACACCACAGGTAATTATCACTAGTGTTGGAAATCTGTTTTGAAATTTATATTCCCATGACTATGAGAACATATTTATTAAATTTAATAGTCTCAAAAATTTTTTTATGTTCTCAATTAGAAAATTTTTTTTCTTTTACTCTCTCTTTTTCTTTCTCTTTCTTTCTTTCTTTCTCTTTCTCTTTTCTCTCTCTTTCTCTCTTTTATTCTCTCTTTTTTTCTCTTCTTTCACTCTTTCTTACTCTTTCTCACACTTTTTTACTCTTATTTTTTTTTCTTATTTTCTTTCTCACACTTATACTTTTATACTTTTAGTTATTTTTTAATTTTTATTTTTAATTAATATATTTAAAAATTATTAATAAAAATATAATTTATTTAACAAATTATATAAACAAAGCTAAGTTATTCATAATTATAAGATTATAACTTTATATATATATTTTTAAAAAATTGATATTTGAGGTTTTTTATATATTGTTGAAGATGTTATTGGCTTGGCTCAGCTTATATATTAAGTTTTTAAATAAGCTATTAACATCTCTTAAATGTTTAAATAAATAAGTAATATAATATACTATTCTTTTTTACTATAGTGAATTTATAGATTCAAAAATTCCTCACTATAAAATTTTAAAATATAATACTAAAGTTTAAATTATAAGGTAAAAAGGGGTAATTTGGTGAAGTTAACATAACTAATATAGAAACTTTTTTATTTTAATATTAAAAAATTTTTTATTTTTAGTATTGAACTTTATATATAATTTATAATTATTTTTTATATAAATTAGTAATATAACGTCTCGTTTTAAAGTGACATTAAATGGATTATAAATTCTATTAAAAAGCTTAAATTTTAGGAGGTAGGAGTAATTTGGTGAATTGATGGTATTTTGCGATCAAGTGGTCAGAATTGAATAATTTTTATACTATTAGATTCATTTTGATGAGATGAATCAAATAATATAAATTTTGTGTGATTCTGATCACTGGATCACAAAATGTTATCAATTATATATTGCACAAAAATGATCCTTAAGGGAGATTTTGACAAAGTGTTAACATGACAAATAATCAAAAATATCTTGTGACCCAGTGATCAGAACCAGGTGAGCTTGGTACCATTCGATTTGTCTCATCGAGATAAATTGAATGGTATGGAAATTATTCAATTCTGATCATTAGATAATGGGATATCAAAATTCACCAAATTACTTCTCTTTGCCAAATTACCTCTTTTTAACTTAATAACTAAAAATTTATTGTTACAAGTGACTATAGCCTTCAATATAGTACTTGCAATATAGCACATATTGACAGAGATCTTATAAGGGTCAAAGAAGAATGAAATGGTGTGGAAGTGAAATATTACTTCACTAGAGCAGTTCGTTAGATATTTATTAAATAACAAGAGTATATTTATTGAGTAAAGATATATTTTATTTATTTAGATAATAATATTCAAGAGATACAACTATTTTAGGCATTTTGGGAATAGAAGGAGAATCCAAGTCTAAAGTCTAAGCTAAAAAAAAGCTAATGTACAGGAGAGCAGAAAACTAGCATTTATATATCTTTTCAAAACTATTAGTTAGAATAGTAAGAATAGCAGAAATGACCTCTGGGCCGATAGCATAGCGGTTATGCTCCAAGGTTGCAAATCGCAAGGTTGCCGGGTCAATTCCACTTGGCAGTAATTTGGATTTGATAGTCAGAACCCCGATTTGGAATAACCAAAGTCACAAGACGTAATGTGAGGCTAAAGTCTGATTACAAGATACTGCATGAACTTGTGGTGCTGCTTTCTGATTATGGGCAGGACGGTAATACCAACGGAGAAGAAGGTAAAAAGTTACTGGTCTCCAAGTGAGAGTTGAAATAACAAAACTGGTGACCCTCAGCCATAGACGGTAAAGCCGTCGGGGTTGTCGTACTTGTTACGGAGTAGATGGATATCAGGATATTGCAGGGGGTTTAATGGTAACACCCTGACCCCAAGTGTTGGCCACAGTTATAGCGTAAATAGACTGGTATACCGTATCCGGGCATTGATGATATGGCAGGAGGTGGAAAAAAAAAGTAAGAATAGCAGAAATGGCAGAAATAGTAGAAATAGTAGAAATGGTAGAAATGGTAGAAATGGTAGAAATAGTAGAAATTGTAGAAATGGAAGAAATGGCAGAAATGGTAGCCATTTTATCTGTACTCCTAACTATCTAATTATAGTGATAAAATACAATAATATAATAATATAATAATAACAAAAATAAAGAAAGGAAATAATAATAATTTAATAATAAAGAAACTAAAATACAACTTATTCTATAACATTATTAAGTAATTTTTTTATAAAAATTATCATCATAGTAAGTTTAGCTCTCTAAAATTTATGATATTACATGTATACATAATAAGGGCTATATTGCACCAAACTAGAAATGAATAAACCAATAAACTTTATTATCTAAAATTTTTTATGATTCAAAAACAACTAAATTGTTCTCTAATTCAACTAACTAACAATTAAATATTTATGAGCTTAATTATTTTAAATGCTATATTAATAAAAATGATTTTTTATTATTTTATATATTTACATAGAGAACATACTGTATTTTTCAAACTTAATGTTCTCAAAAAAAATTTAATAGAGAACATCTTAAATTTTGTAAATGTTCTCAGATTGAAAGTGATGAGAACATGAGAACATGAGAACATAAGATTTCCAACACTGCACCCAACACTGAGCTCAGGTTAAGCTAGGTTAAAGGGTTAGAAGAGTAAGGATGTTTGGCAGGATGTCACGTGATAGAGGTTATGAATTGTGTATAGGTATGAAATGTTCCTTGTACCTAAGAGTCACGATCCTTGTCAATAATCCCATACTGAATTACGTGATTAGATACAGGAAGAGGACGTGACTATAGGAAGGGTTGGTCACGACTGTTGTGTGCGAGGAAGGGGCACACGACGAGACGAGCAATAATAATGATCCGCTTGTGAACGAAGTCACAAGGCGGGACATTATTGCGAGTCACCGGACCTTTCATGTGACTGCAGATCAGGTATGACGAAATGGTATTTGAGTAACCTGATGATCTGTATCGATTTCCTTCGTTCTTTGAGTTTTCTGCTCGACATTGCGTCCAGCATTCCCCCCCCCCCCCCCCCCCCCAAATGGAAAGGGGGGGAAAGGGGGCCGAGTCATTGGGCTTTGGGAAAAAAGAAGAAAGAAGAAGGAAAAAGAAAGACCATGATGCTCGAAAAGTTCTGCTCACGTGACGTCCTGCGGCTTTTTTTTCCATACTGAATTACGTGATTAGATACAGGAAGAGGACGTGACTATAGGAAGGGTTGGTCACGACTGTTGTGTGCGAGGAAGGGGCACACGACGAGACGAGCAATAATAAGGTAATTTACCACCTTACAACCCTGCAAATGACCCCAATTTTCATTAGAAAAAAAAGCAAATGATCTCCAATTTTACCATCCTTGTGGTCAACTGCATTTTGACATTTGTTGGATAAATTAATTCATTGAGGATTTTGCCAAGCTCATCTTTGTGTTTTTATATTTTTATTTTTTTTATTTTATTTTACTTTTTTAATTGTAGTTTTTTCAATAAATTCACTAGTTATAAACATTCGTCAATAGTTTCATCATTTATTAATAAGGCCGCTTCAGTTTATTCTTCGGTTAACGTCACTTTCTATGACTTTCGGGAGGGGGAAGGGTAAAATGAAATGAACATATAAAATGGTCAATTTCATTGGTCGATGTAAATTAAGTGGCCGGTGAGAGTTATCCAGAGTTTCAACTGTGGGTGATGTTAACCAAAGAATTAACTTCGAACGGTCTTATGATGATAATCAAAATTCTAATGCTCGAATTCTAGTTATCGGTAGAATTAAAGAATATATTAGTGGTTCTTCTTTAAAACTTTGGATTAATTTTAACGACAATTGTAGCACCTGGGATATTATTGAATATGATAAACTTTATTCAATTTTTGATTTATTAGATGATAGTTTACAGAAAAAGTTTTTGAAATTATAAGTCATCGCATTTTAAAAGGTAATAATACTTTGATACAGTAAATAGTTATTATCAATTATTTAATAAACTTTTATTATAATCGTATTTATAGCGGGTTTCAATAATATTCCATCAAGTTGGGATTTTTCAAAGAATGCATAGCATGTTCATTCGCTATCCCACAGACTTATGGGCTTAGATAAAATTGCAAAAATTAGCAATGGTTATATCTTTGCTTCATTTATAGACATTCACCCTAAAAAACCTCTTCGTAAAAGTTGGCTGTATAATTCTTGGTCAGCCTATAAATTTTGATTTTTACCAGACAAAACACCTCGTTGTGCTCAAAAGAATAGATAACCAATACAAAATAGAATATTCTAAACATGAAGATATTATAGAATCTTGTATATTGAATACATGTGTGTTCGGGCGACCAGAAATTAATTATAATGCTTAGTGAGTGATGAAAAGGTTTCTCCTAAAATAGCTTTATTCTGCTGGCAAGTAACATCTGAAGTTTTTATTTAATTTTTATTCACTTATTTCCTGCATGTTTATTAACTTGACTTTATAGTCTTAACGATATAGACAAATCTCACAAACATGCGAATTTGATCAAATAATTATTAACTTGCAAAAAGAGCAAAATTTAATTCAACGAGATCCCTCAAGTTATCAAAATTTTAATATTTTTTATTGAAATAATAAAAAACTTTTTACATGAAAAAACAGCCTCAATTAATAATAAAAAGAATAAAAAACTTTTCTAGTACATCTATTAAATAAATATATCGATAATAATTTCAAAATAATGTCAATATGCGTTTTTACGCACTTATATGTAAATAAATTATATTGAGCTATAAATAATAATTTACTGTAAAAAATTTTTTAATTTGATATGAAAAATTTTGCAATTAAAGATTAAAAAGTCTATATATGCTTATCTTGAACATGATTTAGTTGAGATTACAAAGAAATTTTTAGTCACAACACTTGCCATCTCGACAAGTCTGACCATTAAAGCACTATAAAAATAAAACAGTGTTATTTATTATTATAGTGAGTTAATAAGGAATAAAGTATGATAAAAAGTAAAAAATAAAGCACATACCTTTTTACCACAACTTCCACAATTATTACTATCATTCATGATATCACAGCAGCCGCCATTGCATAGTTTTTTGCCAATGGGACAGCTATTCAAATTATTAGATAGACATTTGCCATTTTTGCAAGTTTGATCACCTGAGCACTATATAATTGTTAAAAACGTTAGTAAAGAATAATAGACTATTAAAAAGGAATAAAATAAAGCACATACTTTTTTATTGCATTCTCCACAATTTTTACTATCATTCATAAGATCACAACAACCACTATTGCATAATTTTTTGCCGCTAGGACAGCTATTCAAATTATTAGGTAGACATTTGCCATTTTTGCAAGTTTGATCGCCTGAGCACTATATAATTGTTAAAAATGTTAGTAAAGAATAATAGACTATTAAATGAATAAAAAGAACGCACATACTTTTTTATTGCATTCTCCACAATTTTTACTATCATTCATAAGATCACAACAACCACTATTGCATAATTTTTTGCCGCTAGGACAGCTATTCAAATTATTAGATAGACATTTGCCATTTTTGCAAGTTTGATCACCTGAGCACTATATAATTGTTAAAAATGTTAGTAAAGAATAATAAACTATTAAAATGAATAAAAAGAAAGCACATACTTTTTTATTGCATTCTCCACAATTTTTACTATCATTCATAAGATCACAGCAACCACTATTGCATAATTTTTTGCCGGTAGGACAGCTATTCAAATTATTAGATACACATTTGCCATATTTGCAAGTTTGATCACCTGAGCACTATATAATTGTTAAAAACGTTAGTAAAGAATAATAGACTATTAAAATGAGTAAAAAGAAAGCACATACTTCTTTATTGCAATCTCCACAATTTTTACTATCACTCATGATATCACAGCAACCACCGTTGCAAAATTTTTGTTCAGCAATACAGGCATACAAATTATTAGATATACATTTTCCATTTTTGCAAGATTGATCGCCTGAGCACTATATAATTGTTAGAAATGTTAGTAAAGAATAATAGACTATTAAAAGGAATAAAAAGAAAGTGCATACTTTTTTATTGCATTCTCCACAATTTTTACCATCATTCATAAGATCACAACAATCATTATTGCATAATTTTTTGCCACTAGGACAGCTATTCAAATTATTAGATAGACATTTGCCATTTTTGCAAGTTTGATCACCTGAGCACTATATAATTGTTAGAAACGTTAATAACGAATAATAGACTATTAAAATGAATAAAATAAAGTACATACTTTTTTATTGCAACCTCCACAATTTTTACTATCACTCATGATATCACAGCAACCACCGTTGCAAAATTTTTTGCCACTGGGACAGCTATTCAAATTATTAGATACACATTTTCCATTTTTACATTCCTGGCCATCACTACACTATATGTATATTTAATAAAAATTATAGAAAAAAAATCAATAAATTAATATACACGCACTGTTGTTTCACATATTAAACTGGGAGGTCGGTAATGATGCCTGACGAAGCTCACGTGACTTGACGATCGTAAATGACGAAACCTAAGGTTTCATCAATTCGTCAACGACAAAAATAATAGGTTCATCAGGCATCTATAATGTTCAGATTCGTATAATTACACAAAAACAAGCTCATTTTGTCAGAGAATTACAGCTATACTAATAAATTAAATTAATGATCATTCTGTTGAATAAATAAGTTACTGACATTAGCCAGCGTAGGGCTGTAATTTGTTTTTATAATACACCCCCTAGGCAACGTCAGCAACCTATTTATTTTTTTTATTGTTTGTCCAAGAAATATTGAGAATAGCTGCAAACTTGACGAAAATAATATTTGCCCAAAAATAGAATATCGACCGTGAAGTAATGTGGACTCAATATGAAGCACGTGAATATATAGATTTTACGATTAATACATACAGCGTTATTACAAGATCCGCAATGATTTGAATCACACGAGACATCGACATTGGCATTATTGCAAATTGTTTGAGAATTAGTTGGTTTCCGTCCATTCACTTGAGATACAGCTAATGAAAAATAATAAGAGTGAAACTGTGTTTCATAGTAAATTTGCAAAGTAATAAGAAAAGATCTATACCGGACAGAGCGCATATGACAATAAATAAAATAGTAAATAATTTAGTATGCATTTTTAACTGCTAAGTTTATCTAATAATTAGGGTGGAAAATTAGATTTATAAGGAAATTAAGATTATTAAAGAAATTGAGATTTATTAGGAAATTGAGATTATTAAGGAAATTGAGATCTATTATGAAATTGAAATTATTAAGGAAAATTGAGATTTATAAGGAAATTGAGATTTATAAGGAGATTAAGATTATTAAAGAAATTGAGATTTAAAAGGAAATTAAGATTATTAAGGAAATTGAGATCTATTATGAAATTGAAATTATTAAGGAAAATTGAGGTTTAAAAGGAAATTGAGATTATTAAGGAAAATGAGATTGTTGAGGAAATCAAATCTAAACCACTTGAGGAAAATGAGATTATTAAGGAAAATTGAAATTTTTAAGAAAATGAGATTGTTGAGAAAATTTAAAACACTTAGAAGTAAGTAATCGATGAAAACAAGATTATTGAAGAGTTAAAGGTTTACAGCTGTTTTCAAAAAAATTGAAAACAGCTATAATTTAAAGGAGGTGTTAATTAAATGAAGTTATAATTTGTAAAGGCGAACTCGTAGAATAGAAATTTTTTCTTTAGAGATATTTATATATTTTTTCCATATGCACAATGCCTTAGTAAGATGAATTCTGCAAAGTTTTCGGTCTTTTAGATTTATCATGCACAATAGATAAATTATGTTTCGTAGTTACATCTTTATAATTCCTTTGTCATTTATTTTAAATTATTGTTCAATGACAAAATAGGACGTTTTCTTAAAACACTGTAATCAAAAAATTGCATGATATTTTTAGATTTCTCCATGATCAATATCTTTTTTAATTTGTCAATGCACATAACTTTGTCTAGTCCGGTATATTATTACCATATAGCTATATTATTAAGCTAATAGTACTATAAATAACCGATTACTATGAAATTTTACGCATGAAAACTACTCAAAGAAAAACAAGCTTCAGATCGGCTGTACAATGCAGTTTAATATTCTTAAAATTGTTTAAAATTGTTTTTTGAAACATGAATTTTATTAAGGATTAAAATCATTGGATAGTAGAATCTATCACGAGTTAACTTCTACACTATATTAAGTTAATATTGTATGATTATTAAAATAATGGTTAAATATGATAAGTTAAACAGATTGTGCTTTGTTAAAAGTTTATAGACAGCTGTACTTCCCACGCATTTAATTAATTTTAATTGGATTCAAAAACGCATTCCATTATTTGCTACATATGTTGCACAAATGTAGTGGCTGTGATGCTTTGTATGCAATGACTGTGATGCTTTATGGAATAAATGCAGGATGTAAATCGATTCTTTATGTCGTACATAAGGAAATGTAATTGCTGTACTATTAAAAATTATATAGCACATTATGTCATTAACACTTTAAGCCTATAGCATGTACCTAACAATTCTATAACGGTCGGTTTTTATTTCAGTCTCGAATATTGCCAAATATGGGGGACACCTAAAGTTATATATGAGTTGTCTCCGCTTTAGGGTTAGGGTTACTTTAGGGTTATAATAGGGTTTAGGTAGTATATATATGCAAAATTGCTTTCATAGATTTTTTTAATTAACTAATCCAAGGTAGGTTTAGACTACCGTTTTTTGTATTTTTCAAGTTTTGCTTCGCTGGAGATCATCAAAATTTTATACCGGTAATTTGATTGGAGGCTGATCACATGATTTATTTCCACTTTAGACGACACCGATCAAAAGATGAGCAGATCAGTCTTTTTTAAAACCTGTACATCAGTTATAATTCTATTAATATACAACACCGGACCGGATCAGTATGGTACAGACTTTAAAAATTCGGATGTACTAATTTGCGAAAATACTAATCGATATCATACTGTAATTTCCCATACTATACAATTCTGGTCATCCATAACATACTGATCTGTTGTAATCTCTTATTTTTGGCAAATTTATGTAAATTCTACATATAAAATTCAAAAAAAGCTCTCAACTATCATAATTGATTATTATTGTAAAGATATATAATATTTATACAATTTGATCTAAAATGTTTATAATTCTGTAAAATATATAAATAATCATATTTACTATATCAGATATTTTTTTGTACAAAAAAATTTAAAATACGTACTATGCATAATTTTAACAATTATAATAGATATGAAAAAACTTTTATCAAGCATTATACATATTCTAATTTCTAATATTTAAACTTTCGTAGCTTAGTTAAGTACAAATGATAAATTTTAAATGATTAATTGAATTGAGATCATTTGTGAGTACAAGTGCAATTAATCAATAGTAATAAGTTGGTTTTTTTGTTAATATTATAAAGGCGCATTTCTTATATTGTCACAAAATTTATCTGAAATTGTGACATCTAAATTTATTGTTTAAGGATTTATTATGTTTTGTAGATTATGTAACAAATAATTATTAATAATGATTGTGATTCTAATTGTGTAATTACAAGATTTGACTATTGTATTATAGCGCTTTGCAAAAAGATGTGACCTGGTGATTTTTTTTTAATGATGATTACTGAATCACTGAGATTCTATATTGTCTATTACGTTATATTTTCGATTGATTACGTTTATATTTCTTTGAAATTGATTTAATTCTTAAAATCCCAAAAAATCAATAAATCTCCGATTTTCACACGACATTGTGATCTGCAGAGGTCACATCTTTTTGCAAAGCGCAATAAGTTTAGTGGTAACTAGAAATTAATAGTATACAAAGTTTGTTAGAATTTTATTCTAAATTGTACAATTTTTAGCTATTTGAATAGTTATATATGCATATAAATTAGAAGTTATTTAAGCAAGAATTAATTTGTTATTAAGATTAAATCTATATTTAAATTATCTATATTTTTATTAATGCATTATATTGACTAAAAATTGCATGTTATACTACTTTATATGATTGCATAATGCGGGGAGAAATCCCCTGGTAAAATTTAGCAACACAGAAAGTACCAAATAAGAGAACAAATGATGATTGGCGCCCAATAGTCTTAAATGGAAGTATCGAGAATTTTCTAACCATACAAAAAAATGGCGCAATTAGCATCATTCATATTTGGCAGTACCGGTATTCAATGTCTAAGACCATCACTTACCGGATTCAAGAAGTGGGTCTACTATCTAGGGGAATTTGTATCCGGTCATTTACGGTAAATTTTGTATAAACAAATATAGAAATATAAATAATTTAAATATGCATTATTATTAAATAATTTATAAATAAGTTTTGTTCATATCGCCTTGGCTACAACTAGAGCTAAGTACTGTCAACTTGAAAAAAAGAAATAAGAATATATAAAGATTCAATAAAAACAAATCAGGATGACTAACAAATCATACTATAAATGCAATATGTATTTTATTTTTAATTATAATATAAATATGTATTTTATTTTTAATTATAATATATATATGTGTATATATTTATTTTTAAAACTTACTAAAATTTTTAATTTAGGAAAATTCATAATTGTACGTACACGTGGTGCATGGTACACGGGTATTGCAAAATTACAAACCTTTGTAACATGCCAATAAAAACAATTTTTGTGAACGGAAATTAACCCTTGCTTATGGTTAGACTTGGCTTGGAAATTTCGCAAGGAATTTTTTCGATAAGTCAAAATGTGGTTTCATAAACTTAATCTGAAATATCAGCGGCTTTCTTTATTTCCCGTGTTCATACATCTCTTGTACATAGAAATTTAAATAAAAAAAAAAATTAAAATTAAACTTATAAAAATACGTAATACCGGTAATAGTATTCTTAAAAATACAAAACATACTAAAGCTTAGTCAGACAGACCAATACGAGAAATAACAATATTTAGAACTCGATTACGATTCTAAAACGATTTCCTCCTGAGTGCACACACATCCCTAAATTAATATCTTCGTTTAGGCCAAGCAAAAATAATATTCATAGATTTTATCTCCTTAAATTCACATTTGATGCACATGATTCCGCCGCATTGCGTTTAGAGGGTTTTATCATAATTAAAATTTAATTAATATTTTCTGCAAAGGACACATATAGTTAGAGATCATATGCAAAAAATTAGCCGAATGTGAGGTATTGCATTTAGAAGTTAAAAATTTAATAATATTTATAGTGGAAGCATACATTAAGGGGTTACATTAAGGTTTGACTATATATGAAGAAAATGTTGGTTATAAAAGGAAATGAAAGTTTCATGAATTTTGCTGCGTTGTAGGCCAAGTAAGGTTAATTTGTCGTTTTTGTATAACATGGAATCTGAAACTTGGATTAGTCGATCATGGCTAGGGTACTACAGTACTACAAACCAAAAACTTTTTTTTTTATGATTGTGTATAACATGACGACGATCATTTCCGACCCGACTTCGACCCGGCTTCCAATCAACAAATTTAAAGTTTTTTTTTAAAACTTTAGTAAATATTTTTCAATAACTGCTTGATTAAATTTTGTATTTTTTTTTGTTTTTTATTTTAATTTTACACCTTTGTATAATTAAACCAAAAAAGTTTCATCGTGTTTGGGTTAATGACTATTGAGAAATCTTTGTAAAAGGATAAAAAAAAATTCGATTTCCGAAAAAAAACTAAATTCAGGTAAATTTTTCTTTATCTATTTTTAGGTGAAGATTTCTCGATAATCATCTATCTAAATTCAATGATCTTTTCTATTTCAATTCTATATGAGTTTATAGAATTAAATAACAAAAAAATATTCATTTAATTTATATGAATAGTTGTTGAGAAATGTTAATTAAAAATTTTAACCGCAGCTTTATTTTATAGATTCTTTAACTTTGAATGAAGATTACTTGACACCCGCCTGATCAAATCCGTTCAAGTTTTTTTTTATATTAATTCTATAAATAAATAGAAATAAATAAACAAAATCAATCGAATTTGGTTGAGTAATCTTTGTTCAAAGCTTATAATCAATAAAAATAAAGTTGCGGTCAAAAATTTTGAATTTAATGAATATTTTTCATACAAATTCGATGAAATTTTTTTCGATTCAATTTTTTTTTTTAAAAAAAAAAATATTAGAATAAATCTGTCATTTAAAAGATTTCTTGACAAGCATTTAGACCGTTTGAAGTTAATTTTTCAGTTATCATCACTTTCCAGGACTCTCGGAAGAGGGGGGAGGGGCAAATGAAACCAACATATTAAATGAACAAACTATTTTTAATGTAGTAAATCTATTATGACAAATTGACTTCAAGTTAAAATTTGGATTCTAGTTGAGTTGCTAATTAGGTTAGAAAATTTTGATTCAGCTGTTAACATTATATTCCTCTTCCCTATAACAAATTGCAGCACGGAATGATACTGCAATACACGGAAAAGTTTGGATATGGAACCACACGAACCTGCACGTAAATCTATACGAGACAATGTATGAGAAAGCACGTTTATAGGGCGCGGATTCCGTGCAACAGTGCACGTACTAACGAGCAATTTTATGTGTTTTCTCGTGCATTGTCTCGTGCATTTTACGTGCAGGTAACATATAATAGTATATATCCATACATATACATATAATAACATATATCCGTATATATGTTGTACCCCGGTGCCCAATTCGGAATCGGGCTGCCCCAGATAAGAATTTTGTAGCAGAATTAGGACTTTAGGTGACTTTAGGGTTAGGGTTAGGGCTAGTGTTAGAGGTAGGATTAGGCCAGATTCCAAATTGGGACAAATTCCAAATCCGGGTACAACATATACATTTATATATATTATTTTATTAACTAAAACTTTATAATTATATTAACTAAGTTTTATGATTTTTATTAACTAAAATTTATATTTTATTAATTAACTTTTATTATTTTATTAATTAAATTTTATAATACAACTAGAGGTGCAGCTAAATTGCGGGGAGCGAAGTATTTGTTTTTATATAGTATGTTAAGTTTAATGTGACACGTGATAAATTTTGTGGTAATTATAATAGAACAGAATGAAATCTGAGTCGCGAGGTAGTGAAATCCGCAAATCCCGTTTTGTAGATCGTGTTAGGGTAGGTAATCTGCATTTTATTATGTTTTTATTATAATAAAGGCGGATTTTACCATAATGCGATGATCATAACAGATTTCACTATTTCACAACTCAATTTCATCCTGTCGTATTATAATGAGGGCAGCTTCGCGCTAAAACCAGGAACTTTGCATATCAAAGAGTTAGACAGTTACGGATTGACTGTTATCTTTCTCAACTGGTATGACCATCGGTTGGGAGAGCAATAATGGATATCGGTCCAATTTAGCTCCGATGATTCACTTGGTTTAAATTTATATCGATCGTATATGTATATGATGTCACAGGAATTAATTTATCGGGGTCGGGGTTATCACTTAATTAATCAATCAACGTGATTGATTTAAATAAGACGTATATGATGTAATTAATTAAACATCAGGGGGTATTTTATTATAATAATATTAATAAAGACCCCTTGTTGTTGGCTCACCATGAGCTATAGTCATCTTAGCTTGTACGGATGACGTAGGGAGGCTTTATTTATTTTGAAGCATTAATGCTCGCGGCGTTGTGAGTACAAGAAATTGCGGAAGAAATTAGAAGCGCAGCATTTCTTAATAACTCAGAAAGTATTTAAAGTCTGCGTTTTCGCGCTACTACGATTAATTCAGACTTGTCTCAGAATATGATTTAGATTAGAATGACTTGATTAAATAGGTTTAATAATAATCGGATTTTAGTTTATTTTATCCTTTCTTATTTATCATTACATTGTATTAGTGTACACTTTAATAAAAAATATAATCAAACGCGGATTTCACTCTAACCTGATCTACGTAACAGATTTTACAGCTCGTAACTCAAGTTTACCCTATTCTATTATAATTAAAGTTTAATAAGCATACAATGATAATAAAATAAAAACCAAATATTACAAAGGATAAAAATAAGGCTCAAGATCGGTTAAAAATTGGTTAAATACAGTAATCAATCTTAATTAATTCTAAGAAAACAATTATAATATTAATCGTATTATAATAATAAGAATTAAAATTCTTTTTCATAGAGGATATCACCAATGTTTTTGCACGATATAATAATTAAATCAAATTTGTACCTACTAAAGTTTAATAAACTTTAAAGTTTATTAAATTTAGTAGGATTCTATGTACGTAAATGGAGGATCAAATTTATCATTGACGAAATCAATCGTTACCCTATTAATAATAAATAACCAATTATTTAATGCTGAAAAACATAATGGAAGTCGTCATCTGCAAATAATAAAGAGTTTTGCGATGTACAGTATACTTCTAAATAATAAAAAAAATTTTTAATACAAGTTTTTATTATTATTAAATAAGACACATGATTATAAAATTAAAGACACAAAATTTTTACCTATCCCTCAGAATTTCATTACTTGTAAATTCATAATTTAGTTTCTTCCTTGCCCTTATTTTCCAATATTCCTTTTTCAAGTTTATCAACTTTTGCATCTTCTTTATTTGCATCTTCTTTAGCTTCATCAACTTTGTCTGGGGTAGATTTTTCTTCGCTAACGTCAACTTTTTCTGGGGTAGATTTTTCTTCGCTAATACCAACTTTTTCTGGGGTAGATTTTTCTTCACTAACGCCAACTTTGCCTGGAATAGATTTTTCTTCGCTGACGCCAACTTTACCTGGAACAGATTTTTCTTCTTCGCTGATACCAACTTTTTTAACAAATTCTGCAGCCAAAGTGTCAACATCGTTAACTTCAAGCTCTTCTTTAGGTAGTTCTTCATCCTGTTGTTTTTTCAGTTTCTCGTGACCTTCCTTATGAAGCTTTAGTAATTCATCCTAAAGACATAACAAATAATAATCATTAAAATGTAAATTTGATATATAATAATAATAAAATTCAATTACCTTCCATCCTAACAATTCAGCTAATTCTAATACACCATCATCACAGCTACCTCCATAAAATATATCTCTACGAACGCTTGAAAAAGACCCATCAAAATCAAATCCCATGCCTGGAGTATACTTTATAAAATTAATTCCGATAAAAAAAAAATGTAATGAATAAATTAAATAAATCTCAAGTCGACACTTGTATACCAAAAATTATGTAAATTATCAATGTAAATCATGTAATATATAAGTATACTTACGCATGCAACTTTTTCACGATTGATCAATAACCTTGGAGTATCTGAACTTACATAGTCAATCAATAATGCAAATGGTTGAACTTGTAAAGATGTACCAGCAACTATAAGAAGGTCACATTTATTAAAATCCTATTTATTATCAAAATCAATAAATAATTAGTAAATAAAGTTTAATAATAAAAGTCACCAAAATAAATTTAAAAGATAATTTACGGGCATATGCAAGAAAAATTTTTCAGGTAAACTTTCTCCAAAGAACGTAATACAAGGCTTAACAATTCCCTTATTACATCCCACACATTTAGGTATTACTCCGCTAAAAATAGTTTCTTTCATCCACTTAGGATCAGCTATTTTGTTGCATTTGAGACATTTTGATTTTGAAAAGGAACCATGAGCTTCAACTACAACTTCTTCAGGTAATCCCGCAATTTGTTCCAATGTATCAATATTTTGAGTGAAGCAACGGAGTAAAACTTTTTTTTCATGGAGAAGTCTTATGAAATAATGGGTTAATGTCGGCTATTTAAAAAATATATTTATATATATAAAAGATGTTTTTATGAATAAAATATATATATATATAGATATAAACAACAGATTATACAAAGAAGAATGTTAAATTCACTTACTAGAAATTTTGAAGGATATAATTCTCTTGCTAATTCAAAAAATGGTTCAGGGTTTTTCTATAAATAAACCCAATTATTATAAATATAATTTTATATCTGATATTGTTATTTAATTTATAATAAAAAAAAAAATACTTTAAAATATTGAATTTCAAAGATAGATTCAGGTCGAGGTAAATTATATTTAGAAAGATTATCATAAAGACCAGTTCCAGGAGAGCGAAAGTCGGGAATCCCTACAATATCAAATATTTTATTATCATTTTCTTAATATAGAAAAAAACGAATATTTTCAACAAAATTCGAACCTGCTGCGGTAGAAATCCCAGCACCGGCCATAAAAACAATGTTTTTCGCTATTATCGTTAGGAGGAAATAAATAAATAAATATAAATAAGTGATTATAGATAAAGAATATGTTTCGTTGATTTAAACTAAAATTGTTCAATATACACACCTTTACCAGATTTAATTAATTCGGCAATTGTTTTAAGACCCGATTCTTTTTTATTATACCCAATATCTTCATGTGTGTGTGATTTCTATAAAAATATTAAATTTATTCCTTTGTTTTTATCAACTTTGATAGTTACAATATTAGAAAAATAATTACTCCTGAACTGAACAGATTTTGTTTCGACATTATTGACTAAAAGCAAATCAAGCTTTATTACGATGAAGAATTTTATAAAAATATAAAGTCCGGAAGCCTTTATCGGAGTAAAGCACTAACTAGTTATCCTTTATATATATGCACGTGCGTACATAAATGGAAAAGGTTTGCTATGTGGTACCGTTGTTACCCCTATCAGATCACATGGCAGCATTTAATTATAACCCAGGAAATCAGTCTTTCAACCCACAACATCCTGATGATAATGAATTGTAGGGATTTTTTTTTTTTTATAAGAGAGTGCAATTTTGAAAATCCTAGAAGCAGATGTCTAGCATCTAAAATAACAATGATAATTTAACGAAAATTAAACCAATTTCGATAAAATTTTTTCCTATTTTTTAGTCCATCAACATAATTAAGAATTTTTTATAATAATAAAGCACCTTTTGACCTAAGCTAATAGCAAAGCCTAACCCAATCCAACGACGAAAATTTTTTTGGTTAGCTAGCTGAGACGGAATTAACAATTTTTCCTAATGCTAAAATCATTCAAATTTTTACTAATAAGTTTTTACAGAATGGATGTTAGTTATTGGCCAGATTTAAGGAAACTATAGATAATTATAATAAAAATAAAAGCAATTCAGTACAGTCGTCCTCCCATATAATCACGCAGTTGGGCACATACTACTTAGGTGATTATAAAGAAGTGTGACTTTACAAAGGTTACCTCTATATAATCACAGCTTATATTAAAAATAAATAATGTGATTTAATAGAGGTAAAAATAAAAAATGTTATTTACTGTACAGTATTAAGGAAACTACAAGCACAACATACACGTGACTTGTGGCACAACATAATTCGGGTTAGAGTTAAGTGTATTTTAGTAATGCCAGTCGTTGTTGTGCCCATAGCATGTGAATGTTGTCCCCGTAGCGATCTCCTTTAAAAACCAACTTTAATGCATTATGTATTCTACATGTTTTTGATATTATTAATTGAGATGATTTAGATAACATTACTAATTTGTATTAGTGAACCACATGCCCTGTATCTAGAGATTCGACCCATTATAAATTTCTTCTTCAGGTTACCCGCCCATCTAAAAAGCCTTATCTGGGTACAAAACTGATTTGCTAAAAAATAATTGGGTAGCCCGTGTTAAAGTTGCCTATTACTGTAAATTTAAAGCAGGTTTTATTCTACATACAGTACCGTATAAGCATAAATAAATATAAACGTACCAGTACTTACCAATGAAAAATTGCGAGCATGTGAATTAAGCTGGCTTGAATATATCTTAAATTACATGATCCTGTACAGTACCTTAAATAAATATATATAGATTATGTGCCAGGTTAGCATTTACTTTAAATTATACTGTAAATCATTCGATCGATCATTTTAATTTTACTGATAAATATTTGATCAGAATACGATCAATTTAGTTTTGATTTACTTAATTGAGTTACCATCCTAACTTCAAGTGCACTTTCTATAGGTGCACATAATCTCGATTCGCCGAATGTAATGTTTAGATTTATTATATAAGTGCGCATTCTGTAAGTGCACTTTATTATGGAAATTGACTGTCCTTATTTCGAAATATTGCGCATGAGCATTGGTCCGGGTCTCAAGGTTTGGAGAGTCTTGTTACGGCGAATTTGAGAAAAAGATAAGTATCTACTGTAGATTTTACATCTGTTTTCATAAATTCTGTGACACCCTAAAAAAATTTGTCGGCCAAATTCGATAAGTTATTGATTTCAGGAAATAAGAAATCAGATATGTAATTTAATGAGATCAGGTGACTAATATATATTACAATAAGACTAAATATCGTAAGTCTTTAAAGTTTCAATTCCTATTCTTTGGCGCTCAACAAGCCTTTATTTATTTCTAATTATTTTTCGACAAAAGTTTGTTTTTAAAAAAAATTGAATTAAATTTCAATTTCTATTCTTTGGCAAGATTCATTTTCATTCAATAAAAGCCTTCTTCATTTTCTAATTATTTTTCGTTTCTTGTTGAAGACGAAAAATTCGGTTTTAAAAAATTAATATAAATTTCAATTCCTATATCCATTTTCGTTTATTTACTTCTAATTATTTTTCATTTCATATCGAAGATGAAAAATTTGGTTTTAAAAAATTGAATTAAATTTCAATTCCTATTCTTTGGGATTCATTTTGTTCAAATATAGTCTTTATTCATTTCTAATTATTTTTCGTTTTTTGTCAAAGACGAAATTTAGTTTTCAAAAAATTTCAATTCCTATTCTTTGACAAGATCCATATTCATTTAAACAAAGACATTTATTCATTCTTAATTATTTTTCGCTTTTTGTCGAAGATGAAAAATTTGGTTTTAAAAAATTAAACTAAATTTAGATTCCAATTCTTTGGCAAGATCGATTTTTGTTTAAACGAAGGCATTTATTTATTTCTAATTATTTTTCGTTCTTGTCTAAGACGAAAATTTATTTCTAAAGAATTTGGGATATCTCAATTCACAGATAAATCGCTGCTTCGATCGGGTTTCCAATTACTTCATACTTACTCAACCTACTTCAACAATTCCCACACAATACCTCATACTCACCCGATCCCTTACTTCAATCATCAATACCTCATATCTGTCACTCTCCCTCTACGTCATGGCCCTGGTCCATGGTCTCGTAACAAATGGCTGTTCCGTGACTTCGTTCACGGCATACTGTACCCATACAATCACCTGATTGTTGTCCGATTGCGTGTGATTGTAAAAGATTATACAGTACAGTACATAAAAGATTATTTGATTTAAATCCCTTTACTGTATTATATAAGGACGTTAAAGGAAAACCTGTTATCAGACTTTTTTGTGCAGTTAGCCGCCTATGGAAAATCTATCATAATGATAGATTTTCTATAGATGGCTAACTGACATAAAAGTCTGATAGCAGGTTTTCCTTTGACAGCACTCGTGTGAATGCATTTGATATAAGAATTTATTTGATTTTAAAAACGACGGGGTTTTGATTATCGATCTCCTGTACAAAGGCTAAAAAAGCATCTGCACAAAAATAGAAAAAGTGGGGTTTTGTCAAGTTTACTGATGAAAAATTTATTGCCATGCCCAGAATTGATAAATGAGGACAAAAATACTGAAAAGTGCGTGACTTTTACGAGAATGAAGAAAAAGAGCCAAAAATTAATTCAACCTCTTCTCAGTCTGGGGAAACTAATCTTACCGTTATATAACTTAAATGTAGGTGTGATTGTATGGAAGGCATTTTACTATTAAAAAGCACCTATAAATATGAAAATAGGTGTGATAGTGATTATAAGCATTTGTGACTATAAAGAAGGGGTTTTAATAACAAAAAAATCAGTATCCAAAAACCATGTGATTGTATGGAGTTAGTGATTATATGGGAGGTGACTATAGGGAGGGACGACTGTATATTGATCTAAAGTACACGAAACGGTGTACCGACAATTTATAAAATTTAAGAGTTTGCATTCCCCGCTTTTGTATACAATACATTAAGTAATCTAGTTGATAATTTGTATAGTTTGTTGATATTACTTATTTTTGACCAGTTCCGATGAACTCTGACCCTTGTTTGTAGAAAATATAGATGTTACATTGGGATGTATGTCAACTAAGTAAATCAAAAATATATATGGTATCAATAAAAATTTAGGCGAGACCAATTTAATTCGGTGGTTTACGTTATATTCCTTTCTCAAAAGGGGGGGACGGAACATATATAATAAATTTTAAAATTTTTTTCTCTCGATCGGAAATTATCGGACACCCCTTACGCTTTTACGTTCGTTCATTTTCTCTTCGGAAAGTTTCGGAACCTTGCAATTTTTAATCTTAATTCCACCCGGCATTAAATTCTCCGCCCTAAATTAGCAAAACTATGCATGTATCTCAAAAATATCGAATTGGCCTCGCCTGAGATATGGATAACGTTAGTACATCTAAAGTAGCGCCTGACTCAAATTTCGACTTAATGCATGCATGAAGATGGGGCTTGATTTTAGTCAGGCGTTACTTTAAATAAGGGGCTACTTTAGATGCAACAGTACTCTTTGTACTTGATCTCATTAACCCTGCCAACACTCTGATTCCCGTGATTACCCTGATCGATCGCATGATCACGTGAGTCACTCGAATTATATTTTCGTTTCACCTTTGCTGTTTTCAAATCATTATATATCTCGTCATTTATTTATACCCCTTTTACTAAGTGCAAGGGCTCTTCAGAAACTACGCCACACATAGTAAGGTTTGTAACCGTAACTCTTGATAGAACTATAAGAATTCCAACGTGAACTACGTAATTTAACCCTAACCATATTATTAGAATAACGAGCAAACTTTGTATGAGAATTTTTATAATAATTTATGATAGAAATCAAAATAATTTCGATGCAAACTCAACCTTAAAACGCATTATGTGTCGAATAGGTTTGTAACAGAATTTTTTTATAGAAACCATGATAAAAATCATGATAATTCCAACACAACTAACTCTCTTTTCATTGTTACCGAAAATGGCACACAAGTCTTGTATTTTATATATTCGATAAAACTTGGCTTAAGTACAGTACCTCATCAATGGATCCAATAAAAGAATTTGATTGGTTTGTTTGATCAAATGACCAATTAGATTCTTTGTCGAATTTATTAAGTGATTTTTATAAGTAAGAGGGGGGGTAACGTAAACCACCGAATTAAATTGGTCTGGCCTTATTATCGAATTTTTATCAGTAATAACGATAACATAATTAATGACAATATTAATTTATTAATAACACAATATTTAGATGCAGGGTCTTTATTACTAAAAATTAGAGGCTCAAATTTTGAGTAGACCGATAGAAGACCTCTACAATACAGGTTACAGGGCTAAATTTTATATTTACTTAAAAAAAATTTTATTGGCAGCTTAAATTTCGTCGTTTTCCATATATAATTTAAAATACGGTTCTGTAACTTTGTTACTGGGATAGGAAAGAGCGACTGGCGTTGAAACTTACTGCTAAAAAAGAAGAATGCATCTAAAAAAAGGCAAGACATTTTTATATAGTTATATATGTATATGTCACTGATCAAAAAAATTCGATAGCATAAATTATTAAGTGACCACATATAGTTTTGATTTACTTAGTTGACATACATCCCCCCAGTGTTACGGGGAAACGGCGAATCAATCACTCAAACAGAATAAACTGTGTTAACTCATAAAAAAGGCTCATATATTTGTTATATTAAAAAATATATAAAGGCTTTTTGATCATTGCTTTTTCAAATACTGATTACATGAATCTCTCTTCGTTTGAGACTATAAACCTAAACTAACTATCTACGCTCCAAGAGGGCATCCAAATACAACTTTCGGCAATTTCTCTCTTCTTCAATAACGACTTAAAATGTTGTTCAGTTCTTGAAGAAAATCACGGAACGATAGTACCAAATCAACCTTAACCACATACAGTATTTGTGTGTCGATCTGTAATTACGGTAAATCATGAATCAACCAAATATTGAGAAGTTACAGCAGATCAGTATGAATGATCAGATTGTATAGAACGGAATACGGGCATTTTACACCCCATTTGGTTACCTTTATACCGGAATTATAGCAGATCAGTATAGTACAGGTTGATTTTTAAAATCTATACTAATCAGCTATAATTCTAACCCTAACGTTAATATATATAACACCGGGATCAGATTTTTAAAACTCGGGTGACTATGTTCCGCATTTTTTCTAAATTTATGTCGATTCTGAATTGACACATGTTATTTCTCGATTTTCATCGATCGTGAAATAATGACCCAGGTCAATTCGTGAGCTATGGTAGCTCTCCCACAAAAAATTTTATCCCCGTGATTTTTATCCAATGAAACTCTTTAGGGTTAAGGTGAGATTAGGGTGAAGTCACGTTAGGGGTAAACTCATTGATTAATGTTTTTGTGGGAAATCTATAGGCGTTCAATTCGTGATGCAAATAATGAGACCACAGCAATGTAATAAACTATTGATAATAATTACATATTATATAATTATTAACACTTTTACTAAAACGCACCTATGGTGATTATCACCTTAGGTGAATTGCACCTATGGTGAATTGCATCTATAGTGAAATTTTCTATAGGTGTTAATATGTTATTATCACCTAAAGTAGGCATTTAATTACATGATTTATTTAATTAAATATTATAATTTTTTATTATTAATAAATCGCCATCATCAACAAACGTTGTCATGCAACGGACGTCATCATGCAATGAACATCGTCATGTAACGAAAATTTTAAAATTAATACACCTCTAGCAACCTAATCCTAACTTCCTAACCATAATTAAATAATATAATGATCATTTTGCTACAAAAATAACATGCAACAAAATTAACAATGAAAATATAAGCAAAATAAACACCACGACATGTTACCAGGGGCAATCGGTAAAGTAACACCATCAGAGCCATAAAAACACACCAATAATCAATTTATTGGCTACAACAGCAGAGTTACAAATTATACCAATAACAGAGCTACCAAAACAATGCACCAATGCAGCAAAACCACAGACAAAGCCAAAGAACTAAACATGACAAAACCAAGAACCAAACATGCTAAAGAAAACTACAAAAAAAAGTATATGTTCTCAAGAACCATGAAGAAAAGAATTAGCCTGAATACTATTCACAGTTATCTAAAAAAAGAAATAGTGTTAGCTAAATATATTCAAAAAAGAAACTAGAAGAAACATAACTACTTAATTCAAAGTCAAAAATAGGACAAGAAATAATCACCAAGCCTAGTAATATAGAATAAAATTATATATAATAAAAACCCCTCCCAAAGCTCAACATAATGAAAACTGGCCCTAACCCTAATCTTTAGGTCTCAAAATATGAAATCCACTACTGGTAACACCAAACACACTAAATATGCTGAATTCTACTACTGGTGACACCAAACACACAAGATGTGCTAAATTTCACTATGGCAACACAAAACACACCAAACATGCTGAATTCCACTATTGGAGACACTAAATATACCAAACAGTTAAAGGCCAAATCAAAATCCACTACTGACAATATTAAATAATAGTAGAGAATCTGCACCAGAATGTTAATGTGAAAGAATACCTACCAATAGCAATGACAATATGGTATAAAATCTGCCAATACAACAACAATACCAAATAGTGTAAAACAAAAAAGACTAAATCAAAATTTACTGCTAGTAACACCAAGCAACAATAGAGAATCTCTACTAGAAAGTCAATGTGAAAAAGTGCCTACCATTTAGCAATGCCAACTAGTTAAAAAATCTACTACCACAATAATGATACCAAATAGCACTAAAAGAAGAAAAAGTTCATTAATAATACAAAACACCAAAAAATAATATCTACCTACAGACCTGAATAAGAAAAAAGTTGCTAGTTAAACTTATATATAGGCAAAAACTAATACAAAAAAAAAGAAATCAATGCTCAAACTTGAGATAATTACTTATTTATATATATACCCTATGATTAGCAATATATTAATACAAGCTCAAATCAAAATAGGTAAAAATTACCATAGGTGCATTTTATAATTATTGTTTATTAATAATAACAAAATAAAAATTGTAAATTTTATCAATAATGATAATGACAATAATTATATTGATATTTGCATTAATCCTTTTCATTAATATTTATAAAAATGCTTCATTTTTTTATTCATTATATTTGAATCTATTTTATTGTTTTATATTATATATTTTCTTCAACACTTTATTGACTTGTGAAATTTGGTATAATTATACTAAAAATTCTGATCTTTAGTATAACCCAAAATTCAAGCTAATACTTTTAAGGTTCTTTATATACAGTAGCATAACAGATGAAAAAACCTAGAAGAAGATAAATTTATGTTATTTTTAAAAAAATTGTACAGTGCATATATTCTAAAGATAGCAATATTTTAAATGACCACTACTTTTGCTTAAGCAATTAATTTGCTAAAAACTTATTGTTATTTATTAGAATAGACTTAAACAAATGGGATCTCTATAGCAAAAAGAGGCAATGGGACAAAAATTTTAATTTTGTAATTTTATAAAAATTGTATTCCTATTGATTCAATTCTTCAAGAAATTGATTAAATTAAAAAAATTTTTTTGGTCCATTACCCCCTTTTGCTGTAGAGGGTCCCAAATCCAATAATTATTGGATTTTTTTTTAAAGTTATTATTAATTGCTATTAGTAAATAGTATAAATTGAAACATTATATGAGTCAACTATATATTTTAATTGGTCAAAAAAATAGTAATACAAAAGGCTATACAAAATGCATCAATATAATTGGTTCTTAACTTTAAATTTTATTTTTATAAATTTTGTATGACAAAAACTTGCAATTTTATTGGCACAGATCCAAAGTTTTAGGGCTGGATGCATGCTTAAAAATTTGAAACAGATTTGTATAACTTGCTATCTTTAGGGTGTATACACCAGGAACAATAATTTTTTGTAGTGCTAAAAAAAATTGTGCATAAAAAAATAAATTATGTAATATGAGATGAACAATTTTTGAAAATTATGTGCAATTATGTTGTGTAAAATGACTAATTATGTGGTAAAATATGCTAAATTATACTAACTTTATTAACCTTTCTGACCAAAATGTTCATAATTCATGTTTATTAATTGTCCAGCCTTTCTGAGAGTTACCAATACCGGTTTAAATTAAATTATCCACTTTCTAAAATTAGTAATTATTTTGATTTCTGTAGTTAAATTATTTGATCTTTCTATATAATTTACTATTTTTGTAATATTTTGCAGTAATATAAAATTTACTATGTTTTGTCACTAAACCTAAACATGTTGAACTGAACCTGAACTGAACAAGAACTTAACTTAAAAGTTTAATATTAAATCTGGACTAAATATAAACTTGACTTAAAAGTTCAATATTTTGAATATAACTAAACTGAACCTGAATCTGAATTGACCAAAGTTTAGTTCAGGTTTATAGGAACACTAGAGGCAAGTATTAGTTTCATGTCTGAATTAAAGAAACCAAAATAAAAATTGGTACTTAGGATTTTAGAAGGAGAGAGAGGTCTCTGATATTTTATGTTAAATATAGAAGTTCATAATAGCCAATCAAAATTTTTTATATAGAAGGAGGAAGGTAGAGAGTTAATAAAATAAAATTATGTAATATATGTCACCACCCTTATCAATCTATTATTTCTGGTTTTTAGCACAAGTTGAAACTTTATCATTTAGATCAATTCTAATTTACAATCCAATGAAGCAAAGTCCAGAAAAGATGATTAGTTTCTATTTTGAAAAAACTGAATTTAGGAGCATGTAACTTGATAAAAAAAAAACTAAGACTTAGTAATATCTCTTTACCTTTCTAGATTTATAAAACCACCCAACTATTATTATTGTAAAGGATAGATAATATGAATGTCTATAAAGTATAGGTGACTTATTACTAAGCCATTAGTTCAAGAGATTATTACTAGTATTCTAATTAACAAAAACTAAAACTTAGTAAAGAAGCATCTTTAAACAAACACTCAAAAAGTTATGAGTGATATACCTTTGTAACTATTAAAATGCTATATAGAACTTAGTGTTTGCATATCTTGTTGAAATAAATAAAAAAAATATTTTTTGGTCAATTTGAGATTGAAATTAACAATGGTCTAAAATATTTTAGCTGAATGTGTGTGTCTTACAGATTAGGTTGCACCCAAACTTACTACAGTCAACTTTCTCTAATCCGAACTGCCGGGACTGCTTTTTTTACTATGTAAAAATTTGGAAAAGTTCAGTTTTCAAAAAGTTATATATGGCTTATCTGAACTTTATAATAAAATTTACAAATGTTCTAGGAGATTTTGTTCAGTTTAGAGAGAGTTTAATAGTGTTCAGTTTAGAGAGGTTCGGATTAAAGAGAGGCGACTGTAGTTTAAAATTTTGTAAAACCCAACTAGTATTTACTAGGTTTTGAAAATGTGTTTAATTTGCTATAATGTTAAATACTTTCGGCATGTAATCTATATTATGGCTAAAAATCCCAAATTTTATATGTAAATAATGATTTGAAATTTATCCCAAATAAAAAATGCAAATCAAGTCAAAAATAGTTACACAATCTTTATAAAAGATTTCTTATTATAGTTGTATTTTTGTGATCATAGCATTTAGTATTTGGTATTCTGTTACTTTATTTTTTATGAATCTTTCTATAACAAAAATTATATTTGTAATTTATTATTTAATATAGTAATATAATTTGATATTAATATATACCTTAACTAGGAAAAGTTAACTATAAGTCTAATGCCCATAAATCTTAATATCACAGAATCAAGCTAAGTGCATTTATTTACCCAATGTAGTAAAATAATTCAATTACTAATCTTGAGAAAATCTGGTCTTATTAGGGCATCAAATTAAAAAAATGAGATTATGCATTCTGCTAGTTAACTATATTTATTTGATAATTATCCATTTTTATGACTGGAAAGACAATGGCTTGAAATATCTAATTTTATTTTTGATCTTATATAGAAATATACTATTAAAAAAAAGAAATTTTATAGATATTATATTAATTAACAATTATTAGGGTTTTAGATCAAATTACAGTCAGACCTTCATAAATGCAATCTCTATAAATGCAATATATCCCTAAATGCACATTTTTTTCTTTTCTGTATGATGCTATTAGTGCTAAATGCATGTTCTATATTCTGTAAATACACATTCTCTTGAATAACATTTTAAATTACACTAACCTCTCTAAATACACATAGACAATCAAATTTTAGTATTTAAGATAGGTTATATAGTTTTGGATACAAGTTATACAAACTTGATAATCTAATTTTTAAAGCTGCAATTTAATTGGCTCTCTCTAAATGCAAACCTCCCTAAATGCATATTGTAGACTTGTCTCTACAAGTTGCATTTATAGAAGTTTAACTGTAAAATTATTAATGAATATAAAAAAATCTATTACAATAGAATGTTACAACTCGGATTATAGCCATGTTCAGAATAAATTAAAATTGGATAGTATATTTATATAATAGGTTTTAAGGGAAAGTTAATATTCAAGAAATGTTTATTTTTATTAATTTAATCTATAGTTTTTGTAATACATTACAGCCTTATAATGCAATACACAAATACTATAAAAAAAATTAACAATATAATATCTAAATAAAGAAATATTACTTCCTACTTAGTATTATGTTCTTGTTTGTTAAAAAGTTGTTAATTTGTAAACCTTGCTATTTTAATTAGATGCACATATATATTGCTATTTGTATTAGCAAATTTGATTGATTTTTGAGTTTGATACTATCAAACAAAATAGCACTTATGTTTGGGTTTTAGTTATAACCCAAATTAAGTAGAAATCCTGAATTCCAAACCTAAACTATATGGGCAGCCATCAATAGAAATAAGGCAGTTTGACATTTTAAAAAAAATTAATACTGTAACTTTCACAGTTTATATCTCAATAAATTTTGAAGTCATCTCGATAATTTAATATTCAAAAGAAAGCCTATAATCTTAGCTTTTTTTTGAATATTAAATTATTAAGATAGTTTCAAAATCTATCAAAATATGTACTATGAAAGTTAAGATATTAAGTTTTTTTAAAATATCAATCTGCTTTATTTCTATTAACAGTAGCCCATATAGTAATATTATAATATACAAAAGGGGTTTGGGTGCAACCCTATTTACAGAGTAAAGTTACCTACCAGTTTGAATATTAAAAAAATTTATATGAGTAACTGATCTTATAGATAATATTCTATAAGAGTTAAAAAATCTGAAGTTATTTTTTTTAAAATATAATATAATTTTATAAATTACGATAATGTTTTGACTATTTGCTATAATTGATCTTTGCTATATAACTATATAAAATTTGTACTCTTGATCTGTGATCTGCCAAGTACTTGTTATTGGTTAGGTTGTAGATGATAACTAATTTATTGCTAAGTTACTATGTAAATTATATGGGCGGTCAAAAGTAGAAACCAAGAAAATTGTTTTTAATAAGTTTTTTTTAAAACTTTAAATTAAAATATCTTGACAACTATTAAACCAAATCTAATAAATTTTTTTTTATTTTAATTCTATAACTATATAAATTAAAATAAAAAAATTTTATCAAGTTTGGTTT
Source organism: Gigaspora rosea (assembly GCA_003550325.1). Classification (NCBI taxonomy): domain Eukaryota; kingdom Fungi; phylum Glomeromycota; class Glomeromycetes; order Diversisporales; family Gigasporaceae; genus Gigaspora; species Gigaspora rosea. The sequence continues at coordinate 193,706 of QKWP01000197.1, read as the reverse complement.
AATAGTTGGTAAGTTATTTTAATTTAAAGTCTAGAAAAAATTTACTTAGAAGCAATTTTCTTGGTTTCTACTTTTGACCGCCCATATAGCAAAGTCACATAAATTATATAGTAACTTAGAAATAATTAGTTTTCATTACAATTTACCTGATAACATTTTTATCTGTAATGCCTGATGTAAGCACTGTTATTTTTCAAGAACTCTAGATATCTCTTATATAGATTATAACTGGATTTTGACCAATATTGATCTTATTTGCTAAAATTAACAAAATTATATTTATTTAAATAGCAAAAAGGAAATAGTGACCCTTATATGATTAACCAATCATTTTCAAGATCAGTGATTATATATAAACAATGATTATTCTTTTGATAATCGTTGTTTTTTTTTCTTGTTTTTTATTTTTTTGTGCTTGTTGTTTTTATTTTGATTTATTAATAAATAGTTTTTTTCTTCTCTTTAGGATTTGTCACTAGAGCTGTTGTTGAAATCATCGTTGGAGCTATTGTTGAAGCCTTGGGGCTTCGTTGAAGCCTTGGAGGCATTGTTGAAGCCTTGGAGTCGTTGTTAGAGTCGTTATTGAAGCTATCATTGCAGCCGTCATTGAAGCTGTAGATTAGAGGTCACAAAGTCATACAGTTTGGGTAGCTTAGCCATTTTTTATTCTTTTTATCTGAGAGGGTTTTTTTTTAAGTTCACTAATTCGTGGAGTGTTCATTCATTATCGTCTTTGATTCTTTAGTCTTTCGCGGTGCTTTTGGTAAGTTGTATTTCTTCTGGAAAATATTTTTGGATTTTTTGTTGTAATTTCTTCTCATTTTTTCGGTAGGTTTTTCTAAAAAGAATAGCAAACTTAAGGCATATGGACTAATGCAAAATATTACAACAAATGAGTATATGCTAGGTTCCTCAAATTTAAATCAAATCAAATATTGAATCAATTTGAATTTGATCAAATCAAATTAATACTGATTTGAATTTGATTTGATTCAAATATTTGAATTTGAATTTTTAATAGTAATTTTCAAATCAAATTAAATATTTGTCAAATCAAATTAAATTTGGCCATATTTGAATTTGATCAAATCAAATATAGTCAAATTTGAATTTGAATTTGATCAAATATTTGATTCAAATATTTGAAGATCAAATTAAATTGCGGAACTCTAGTATATACTGATTTTTGATGAATTTGGCCTTAAAAGGAGGATATTGTACAGAAAATGTACAAATTGTAACCGAAATATTACGTACGTTTAATACTTGGTATCAAACATGTGACTCTTAAAAAACTGAGCAAGAATAGATGTGTGGAAATAAGGATGTTGATGATTGTATTAAAGAATTTCAACTGAAGTTAAAGGCACTGACAAAATTCTTAGTGGTTATAATCCTATCAGTTGGATAAACCAGTTAAAATTTTATTTTAAAATTTGTATTTTTTTAATAATATAATAAAGAAGCTTTAAATAGTAGATTTTAAAATTTATAAGAATGCCCGAATATTATGAATAAAAAAAAATTTACATTAATTTGCACTAAATTTTATCCTAATATTAAGTACTAACTGATATAAATTAGGTTATTGGATAACTAAGTAAATATTAAAAAAAATTAGAATTAATATAGAAACTAAATAAAAAAAATAGCCATTATAAATTAGAATTAGAATACAGATAAATAAAAAGTAAAAAAAAACAGTTAGTAATAAAAGCACTGAGCATGGGGGACTTTCTCATTTTTCGGAAAAACACAGGATTATTGTAAGGTAGTTAACCAATAATAAACTGGCTTTTTTAACACGTGATATCATTTTTGTCAAAATAGATAGATAATCGTTAAACAATCAACGGGCTTTATTCATATATTAAAATTTTTTTCGAAATAAAATAACCCACGTTGTAAAAGAATCCAACTATTAATTCATGCACTAATAGCAATTTTACAGTTTTAAAAACTTTATTTAAAAGGTTTTGATAACAAGTTACACGTCCCTTAATAGTTTTTCTTAAAACCCCGCGTAATTAATAAAACTATACTATTGTATATATTAAATAACTTCTATTGTGTTAAATATCTTTTAAGAACCATCATGACTTTAAGAAGAGTCTACAAAATTTGAAAATAAAAGCAAAAAGTTAATATTATAACTAAAAAACAAATAAAAATAAAAAAAAAACAACGTTGAACTTTGTGAATTGAGCAGTACAATATACTTTTATTACCTCTTACTATACAGTAGATAGTACTTCAACCTTCACTATAACTACTGTGATGCAGCATGATGCAAATAATGCAACTTGAGTTTATTGAAAAGACGTTCCCTACGAAGCTATTTTATTAGTAAAGTATTACATGATTAATTTTTTTTTTTAGGTTTGCTTATACCCGAAAATTCTGGTTTTAAACTACAATTCTGTATAAATACTTGTGTAATGTAGATCCCAGAAATCATCGGGTTCGAATGTCTCCCATGCTAAAGCACTGACCAATATATATATATATATATAAAAGTATCAATAAAAGCACTGGCCTATATAAAAAAACAAAAAAATAATAGTATCAAAAAAAACAGTCAGTAAACGTACCGACTGATATATCATATAAAAAAAAAAGTATCGATAAAACACTGACCAATATAAAAAAAATGCAATATATCGATACTAAATTTCGACAGCTGTCAAACAAAATTTGGCAGATACAAATGATCCAAACGGCTCAGTTATTGTTACGAACATACATGGATAAGAGTTGATTGTAAATAAACTAAGTGCGTGAGATAAAAATTTAGAGTTAGGGCCTTAATGTTAAAGGCTATAAGATTAAAATGTTTTTTATTATATGTAAAATTTCATTCCCATCATTTTTAATTAGTGCACCGAGATCAATTTAAACTTTAGTTTTTGCATAATTTTCATTTTTCTTTTTTTTACATGTGTTTAGGTTTTTGTATTACCCACACAAATAAATAGAAGGCTGGTAGTAATATAATAGACCAATAAAAATTGAGTACATGAATCATGTGCTCAATTGTTTTGATCAATTGAGCATGTAATCACGTGCTCAATTTTTATTAGTCGATCATAGGGTCGCTATGGCGACAGGTCACTATAAAATAACACCCTATTTAAATAACTTCTGATCTAGTAATCAGAATTGCATAAACTGTTTTGTTAGATGTGCCTTACTAATAGGGTTCCGCAATTTGATTTGATTTGATTCGATCAAATATTTGATCTCAAATCAAATTCAAATACAGAAATTTCAAATCAAATCAAATTCAAATTAACAAAATATTTGATTTGATTTGCAAACATTTAATAAAAATTACAAATAAATTTGATTTGATTTGATTTGATCAAATGAAATTCAAATCAAGAGCTTATTTGATTCAATCAAATTCAAATATACCTAATATTTGATTTAATTCGAATTTGAGGAACCCTACTCACGAGAGCTTCATTTTAACAAAAGTTCATTCAAATTGACCCACTAGATGCCAAGATAATTGCTAAAAACTGTTTTTTTGTTTCTTGAGTTTTTGCTAAAATGCATAATATATGATCTTTATACTAGATATCTAAGGCCCCGTTTTTCATATATATATTAATCAATCACTTTCCAATCATTTAAGCCTTCTATTGTTTGCTTTTTTACTTTTGTTTACTAATTTTCTTTCGTTTAATGCTTGTTCTTTACTTTTATGCAAAATAAATATGATATTTGGATATTTTTATGCTGTAATTTTAAAACACTTCAGATTTAATGCTTTCTATTAACTTATTACAATTTTAAAATATACATCTGTTAAGATTATAAAATTGAACTTCCTAAAACACAAACAACCCAAATTATTACAACCCAAATTATTACAACCCAAATTTATATAGCACAATTATAGTCATCTTTCGCAATAGTTACACACCAAAATCAGTGTTTTATATACCTAATGCAAAATTGTAACTAAAGTGAGAAAGAATTTATATAGTTTGTATGATTAGAGAAATAAAATCAAGGTGACTATAGAGAGATTGTAACAAATGCAGTATGTGACTATTATGGAGTTGTTGCTTGATTCTCTAAAAGTTAGTTCCCCACCAGCTCATTTTTTCAATACTATATCTCTAACAGAATGTTTTTCCTATGGCATTTTTTTGCTAAAAGAATCTTTTCTCAACATACCATGTTATTGACATTTCCTTTTTTTGACAGGACATATTTTTGAAAAGACATTTTACTAATATGAAGTATTTCTGAAAAGAATATTTTTCTGATATGACATGTTTCCGATATTTTTTTCTGACAAGGTTTTTCTCTGATTAATGCTTTGATCCGTATCCAATTAATTCAAATAGATCTGACAATTCGGATTAAATTCGGATATCCGGATTCATTAATTTTAAACGGATAGATCTGTAATATATATCAGATTAAGGATAAGGATTATCCGAATTGTAATCCTAGATATTGTTATGATAACTGCCAATGCATAGTACATAAATTTAGTAAAAAAAGTAAAATAAATATTGTCTTGAACTGTAGAGTAGTTAAATTTTAAATTATTATGAATAGTATAGATTAACAACTTTCTTTTTTTTATTATTATTGTTATTTTTGCACTGTGTATATTAGTTATAGAAACTAACTGGTTTAGAACAGCGCCCTTTAAAAAAATTGCAAGTCTTATAGTATTGAATCTTGATTACTAAGGGCTCATTTACGTAACAGCAATATGCATCTGGAAGTTTGTGCATGTAATAAATATGCAGTTGACTATATTTAAGGTAGGGAATTAGTATGTACGTACTCATCCAGTAAATTTATACTGTTATAATGTATTTTTATGTGTAGAACAAGTTTACTTAGAGCATGAATAAATATAAAGCGAAATATATATGTTGGTATCATGTAATCAGTAAGGGGTATAAGTGGAGCATTAGTGATTAAAAAAGGTGTTGAGAAAGTATTTAGCTTGTCTCAAATGCGTTAAATGACTTTTATTCTATATAGTAATTTGAGTTCTGCACGTACCTATACTTTGAAAATTATAATTTTGATTGGTTAGTCAATTACTTTTACGGATTGAATCTGAATTTACTCAATTCGGATTATATTCGAATTTAACCAGATGTGTAAAATAGAATCTGAATTTAATCCATATGGCCCCTAAAAAGTAGGATCGAAGCTCTACCTTTGATTAAAATTTCGTTTAAAAATAATTATTGAGTAGTTTCAAGAATAGTAATATATTCATGCTTATCATATTACATCATTAAGCACTTGTCCTAATTTAAGGTTAGGGTTAGAGTTAAATTAGAATTAGATTATTGTATAATTTAGGCTAAGTTGTTAGTGCTAGTAAACAAACGTAGTTGTATGATTCATGTGATGTGATGATCACTGGGTTTTTCAGAAAAAGTGATTCAATAAAACTTAGTATCAGAAAAAAGTCAAATTAGAAATATGTCATGTCAAATAAATGTCTTGTCAAAAATATGAGATATCAAGAAAAAAGGATGTTAAAAACATGGTATGTTGAGGAAAGATTCTGTCAACAAAAGTGCTGTAGGTGAACATTCTGTCAGGAATATAGTGTCAGAAAAATGAGCTAGCAGGAAACTAACTTTCAAGAATCATGCCATAATTATTGACTGTAATTGAAGTTCATATGGTACAAGCAACAGAAATTCCTATGGCACAAGCAATGCAAACTTCTATAGCACACGCAATCGAAGTCCTATGGCACAAGTAACAGAAATTTCTATGGCACAAGCAACATAAGTTCCTATGGCAATTCAATTTTGCCTCAAGTTCAAAATTCAAATAAAGTTAGGACTTCAAAGCTTTCAAAATTAAAGTCTCATACTCAAACTTACCCTTATTTTTCTGTGACAGCACCTTTTAAACTCCTTATTCTCTGATTCTCTGATATTGACTTCTTATGGAAAACATCAAAAACTTTTATCTGTAGTTAATAATATCATTATTCAACTTCATCCCACAAAGTTATGATCTAAAAATAAATTTGAAAATTAGTTAGATTTTATAAATTTAACTGTTTTTATTATTAACTGTAAATTGATAAATACTTAGCTCTGCAAAAATAAAGCTTCTAATAAAATTACCAAAAAATGAGTATGTTAAATAGATTCTGGTATGATTTCCCGAAAGTTAGGTCCCCGCCAGCTCATTTTTCTGACACTATGTCCCGACAGAATGTTTCACCTATAGCACTTTTTGTTGACAGAATCTTTTCTCAACATACCATGTTTTCAACATTCCCTTCCTTGACATCTCATATTTTTGACAAGACATTTATTGACATGACATATTTCTAATTTGACTTTTCTCTGACACAAAGTTTTATTGAATGCACTTTTTCCGACAAGAACGATAAACCCAGTGATCATCACATCACGTGAAAGCGTGCAACACGTCATTTGTTTACTAGCACTATCCTAAATTATACTATCACCTAACCCTAACCCTAACCCTAATTTAGGCTGAGTTCTTAATCAAGTGATGTGATTATCACGAATATATCACTCTACCCAATAATTAGATTTAAACGAAATTTCTAATCGGGGAAAGATCTTGTCGGAAAAAGATGTCGGAAACATGTCATGTCGGAAAAATATTCTTTCTGAAATGTCATGTCAGTAAAATGTCTTTTCGAAAATATGTCCTGTCAAGGAAAGGGAGGTCGAAAACATGGTATGTCGAGGAAAGGTTCTGTCAACAAAAAATGCTGTAGGTGAAACATTCTGTCGGGGATATAGTGTCGGAAAAATGAGTTGGCGGGGAACTAACTTTCGGGAATCAAGCAACAACCTAAAATATGGAGTGATCGAAAATTGAGTTATCAGATGATTAGAAAGTGATCGAATAATATATACGAAAAATGTCCAGTGCGCACATAGGACATGTCGGATAATTAAGTTTTAAATCGCTCAATCGTTAAAGAATATAAAAATAACTTAAAAGTTAATTCTGAATCCACTTAACTTAAATTCAAAGCATTTGAATTCAATTTAAATAGCGATTTATTGCGGTGCCTTCATGCATTTATTCTAATTATGCATTTAGGCCACAAAAGAAGAGTTTCAGCTTATGTGACTGATATTATTAAATTCTCCATCTGGAAAACTAATCATTAAAATTACATCAACTTAACTCTGTTAAGCAATTTTTTGGTTTTACCGCAACTGAATTTAAAAATTTCGTCTTTACAAGTGTCAATTCATTAACAAATGATTGTTAAACGTAGCCGTACAGTTTTATTAAGGCATCTACAAACAAATTAAAAATATTATTGGCCGGAGCGTAGCGACGGTCCATAAGTGTCTATGCAAAGTGATACAAAAATTACCTTCCTGATGTGCTTCAATTGTAAAAATCTTGACAAATTTTACTTTTTTGATATACTTGCATATATATGATGTAAATTTTATCAGAAATGGAATTTGGAAATTTTTTGTCTGTCCGCACG
>QKWP01000197.1:157160-184805 GCA_003550325.1 Gigaspora rosea | reverse complement strand
GATATTTTAGATATTTTAAAATGTATCAACTTATTATACAGGCGTGCAATCGCCTTGAAATTTTCACCAGTTATTTATATAAAGTCAAAGAATAAAGCTATGGTTTTATTTTTTCTATTAATATGTGGGTTTTAACATTTACTTTATAGAGTACTTGAAAATTCATTAATTAGGACGAAAAAAGTTACATTAAAACATATAAATCGAAACTTAATTAGAACTTTAGCGAAAAATCAACCATAGCTACTTTGAAACAGTTCTGACGAACAGTTTTCAATTAAAAAAAATTAGATAAATAAGTACAATATTTATGTGATACCTTTAGAATTTTGCGCTTTTCTTTATAATTAAGTAAAGTAAAATTACGTTCGATCATTTATTTTAATTTTACTGATAAAAATCTGCATTATGATAGATTACATAGTTATCGGACATAGTTTTGATTAATTAGTCCGTGTGACACCCCAATAATATATGTACATTGAATTCTAACTACTATTTGTGAAAAACTTGCAAAATCCACACGTCCCTGTTCGGAATCCACAAAATTCAATTTCGACGTATTGTGCAACCTATATGAATATATTTATTAATTTGAAAATGATTAATTAAATTTTTAAGTTAGTTTTTGAATCCAGTCGAATTCTCTAGAGTTTAGATTTTCGTTGCAACACAAGTTGATTTAGAATCCCTAAAAACTCATTCGACGCATGACAGTATTAATCAAATATGGAAAATGAAAATATTATATAAATAAATAAGATGGCAATGGAGATATAACTCAGGTACGATTAGGCCATATAAAGTTAATTTTTTGGTTCTCATAACATGAGACAAAAAAAAATGACCCGGCCGGCCTAACTTTTATTTAAAAATTTTATATATAAAATTTTATAAAATTTTTATTGAAACCCACCCGACTATTAAAACATAAATAATTTTTTCAGAAAATTTCCAAAATATGACCCGGCCGGGTTATGAGAACCAAAAAATTAACTTTATATGGCCTTATATATCCTCATATAGGTTTTGACACGTTTTCTTAATACAATTGCATCATTTGGATCGATTTCTAATGATTCTTCATATTTGTTAATCGTGCGATAAATTATTCCACGTTGTTTAAAGCAAATACATTATTTGTAATGATTTCTAATGATTTATTTAAATCTGCAAGTGATTCTTCATATTTATTCATCATGCGATATGTTGTACCGCGTTCTCTTAAAGCAAATACATTATTTGGATCGATTTCTAATGATTTATTTAAATCTGCAAGTGATTCTTCATATTTATTCATCATGCAATATAACATACCGCGGTTGCGTAATGTAATTGCATCATTTGAATTGATTTCTAATGATTTATTAAAATCTGCGAGTGATTCTTTATATCCGTTCATCATGCAATATATTCTACCGCGGTCTCTTAAAGCAAATGCATTATTTGGATCGATTTTTAATGATTTATTTAAATCTGCAAGTGATTCTTCGAATTTATTCATCATGCGATATGTTGCATCGCGCTCACTTAATGTAATTGCATCATTTGGATCAATTTCTAATGATTTATTTAAATCTGCAAGTGATTCTTTGCATAATGTAATTGCATTATTTGAATTGATTTCTAATGATTTATTTAAATCTGCAAGTGCTTCTTCATTTCTGTTCATCATGCGATATGTTGTACCACGCTCGCTTAATGTAATTGCATCATTTGAATCGATTTCTAATGATTTATTTAAATCTGCAAGTGATTCTTCATATTTATTCATCATTCGATATGTTGCACCACGTTCTCTTAATGTAATTGCATCATTTGGATCGATTTCTAATGATTTATTTAAATCTGCAAGTGATTCTTCATATTTATTCATCATGCGATATGCTATACCGCGTTCTCTTAATGTAATTGCATTATTTGAATCGATTTCTAATGATTTATTTAGCTTTAAACGTTTTTTCTCAATTTCGCCCATTAAATCATAATATGATAATGATGAAGTGGCATTTTGTTTTAAAACCGAATCAGGAATTATCAAACTTATATCTGCCCTACTTTGACAATCTTGATTAATTAGAATTGATTTTTGAGTTTTTAAAGCATTAGAATTTTGGGCAATTATGTTTGTAACTTGTCCATTATCGAAACTTAGATTTTTCAAATTAAAAAAGACATGTTGAATATCTGGGCGGCTTTCAGGATCATGTTGCCAACAATCTATTTATTAATTAAAATTATTCTTGAACTCTTGAACTTTAACGAAAAATAGTATATATATATTATAAAAATTTATTATACCTGTGTAAATCTTGATATATTCTGGTGGTGATCCTTCAACAGGGATTTCTCGAACACCGTTGCTAATGTCTAACATTAATGCAAGATAATGTTCAGAATCAGCTTGAAAAGGTGGATAACCACTAGATATTTCCCACATGAGGACGCCAACACTATATATGTCTGATTTTTTATTAAATCTAAATGATCTATTTTTATTACGTGAACTAATAAAACTTAGTGGATCCGTATATGGAATTACTCCAAAAAATTTTAGGCTTGAGTTTGTCGCTTCACCCAATCTTTTTGAAAGTCCAAAGTCTGTAAGTTTAATACGTTTTTCATGAACAAGTATATTTTTTGAATGCTATTAAAATCATAAATAACATAAATAATTAAGATTAATGAAATAATTGGCGTTATATCATATTAAAAAAAAAAAAAAAATACCAGATCACGATGAATTATTTCTTCAGCATGCAAGCATTTGACTGCACTAGCAATTTGTAACGCAAAATTGATCTTATCGTTCTAAGAAAGTTCTTTAAAATTATTTTTCAGATACGACCGTAAAGTTCCGCTATCAGCATATTCAAGAACAAGCATGTAATGCGCAGAACTCGAATCTGTATTATCTATTGTAGTAATATATATATGTTATAAGTTATTTGAGTGCTGTAGAGTAAAACCCGGAAGTGAAAAATTTAAGTTTTTAGGATATAACCCGAAAGAATTGTCATTTATCCAGCAGCTAACTATGATAGTGCTTGCCAAAGTAACTAACTATTTGTTATGTATACGATTAGTGTTCTGGACGCATGACATTTTGATATTTTTACAGTAATACAAAATTTTCAAGTTTTCATTTTCAGATTTCTCTCTGAGTACTCATATTTTAAATTATAATTTCAAATTCACTTTTTCATAAAGAAAATAATGCATTAATTACCTTCATTTTTAGTAACACCGAGCAGACGTATAATATTAGAGTGTATATCAACATTACAATGCAATTTAAGCTACGCAAATTTTACCTTACAATTAATATGATATTGTCGCAGATTTATACATTAATAACTAAATATTATAACTTAATTCATTACCTCTTTAACAATTTCTTTAATAGGCACATTACTTTTAAACGATTTTATTGCAACGCTAATTTCATTGTTTTTGAAAGTTGCACGATACACTTTTCCAAATCCTCCTTCTCCGATCAACTTAAAATCCTCGAAGCGATAATATTCGTAAAATTTAATACGTTCTTCATTAAGACATTTTTGAATTAAATCTTCAGATTGATTCATAATTGTGTGCAAAGTTATAAGTCACTGTCCTAAGTCTTTTATGACCATATCATCCAATGTCCAGACGTCCAAGAGTGTCCAACCTTGATAATTATTATATATATATATATATATATATATATATATATATATATATAAATTTTTTTTTTTAATATATATGTTTATTTAGAAATTAAAATATGTCCGTCCACGTGAACCACTGCTGTACGTACGTCGACGTACGTACGCATTACATACTGACTTTATGAAAGTTGCATAACAGTAGTTCATACGAAAACAGATCTCGTGGGAGAATGTCTTGATGACTTAATGGGTGATGTTGCGGAAGACAAAGGTGAATCAATGTCCTCTCAGTATAAAGACGCCAAAACTCTTAGACATTTTGCAACTAAATCTGAGATTTGGGGCCTTTTTTTAAGAATCTCAAAAAGTAAATTAAAATATAATTATTGTGATTTTGAGTTAAAATGAATTTATGGGTGCTTTATATCTATTTGAAAACCGAATTCTTTGTAAAATTGTAATGTCATGCTTTTTTGACCTTTCTGACTTATATTCAAAAACATTGATATCTTGTTTTATTTTTTTATTTTTTGGGTGGTCAATAAAAATGGATCAGGTGGGTTAAGAATAATATTTTGCGTTAAAGCTGATTCGAAAACATTTTGCGAAATGCTATTTTCATACCCATTAAGATACCGGATCATTCTTTCGAATCGTCCTTGTAAAAGTAAAATTGGAAGCTGTGTACGTGGATAAAATGGTATCTATTTCTGTAAAAATTTCGAAATAGCGAGCATGGGCTTATTTCGAGTTCTGGCCCGAAATTTGTAATTTCATTCTTGCGCGTTATTTCAAGATTTTATGGTTAACTTTTATACTCTCTATTATACAATACGAGTGCAACTAGAAGAAAACCAGTCTCAATATTTATAATTTATTGGATTCATTTAATCATCAATGATTTAAGACTCGCATCGCCCACAAAAAAATGTAGCATACATCATAGCTTTACATTTTCAGCAAATTATCAGAGTCTAGTAAAAATAAAATTACAATATTTAAAACTTTTTAAAAAAAATAAGAAAACAAAAAGAAATTTGTACATACAAGGCAAAAATATGAAAACTACCTTAACAAAAAAAGAAAAACAATTGGTAACTTGTCAGAAATGCCATGATAAGTTAAAAAGAGTCTTTAATTACAGCTGAAGCTCCCAATCCGGTATGCATGGTGGACAAGTTTTGACAAAAACGGGCTTGGTAGATTAATTCTTTATCAGATTTGACAGGTTATCGGTTTTGACAGGAGAGGTTCAACTGTATTAATTTATTTAATCGTATTATTATTTATTAGAGTAAAACGATTTGAATGCAAACCTAATCTAAATTTTTGGTTAAAATCTAAATCTGTACAAATTTTTAAGCTTTAGAAAATATAATCAAAAATATTGGGAAACTCAAAATCGAAAAACTAGATTTCACACTTGAGAAGATTTAAATCACAATTATATACCATGTATTTAATTACATAGTACAGTATTCATAATTTTTTTATTAATTATGATACTTGTTTTTCAATATTGATTTCAACACTGTTAATAAAATTATATTCGATATGAGCATTATTAGTTAAAATATTTGTCGTTGCTAAGTTATTCTTAGCAACAAAAACAAAAAAAAAAAAAAAGTAAACTAGAGTTTTGATATGATGTAAGCTATTTTTTTGTTGGCGATGATAGGGTTGCTCAAATTAAATCAGGCATTTAATAAACTCTAAAAAGCATGACAACGTTTCATAATTTTCACGTCGAGTAAGAAATCACGTGGGTAAATCGTGATCGGTAGATGAAAGTATTTTTCAAACATTTAAATGATACTAAAGTTTTCAGGCTCATGATAATTCGGACAGGAAATAAAAATTCCGATGTAGAATGTCTGAAGGATTAGAATTAGTAAATAAATACATACAAGTCACTCTCGTTATAGTAAAGATTTTTTTAGAACAGAATCATTATTAATAAACCTTCGCTCTATATAATGAAGTTAAAAAATAAACTCTCGATATAAGCTATAGTGAAGATTTTATTATATAACATTTTTATTGCAAGATTTTTTGTTATATTGCTATTTATAATATATCAGATATTCGATCATTGGTTTTTACTACTGTATATTGAAAAGCTCTCGATATAGTGAATCTCTCAATATCGTGAACAGCCCGAGGACTTCACAATAATAAGAGTGACTTGTATAAAGTACGCACTAATTAAAAAAATATTTTGCATCCATCGTATAATCGACCTCTTAAATCGTGTAATTTACCCACCGCATCGCATAATCCTAGACTTGGTATATAATTTTAAAATTTACCGATATATGATGATACAAATAACCTATTAATGCTTTAACGTCGCGGCAAAATTTTTTAATAAATTTATATATTATAAAAAATATAACACGACAGGGTGAAACCTGAGTTGTGAAATAATGAAATCTGCTATGAGGGTGAAATCCGCTTTTATATAATAAAAAACATAATAAAACGCGGATTTCACCCTAACCCGATCTACAAAGCGGATTCACTATTTCGCAACTCAGGTTTCACCCTGTTCTAATATAACAACGTTAAAATTTTTAAGATTATATTGACAATGTTAAAACTTTTATTTAATTAGCGGTAAATTTTAATAAATTTATATTATAGCACATATATAAATATGAATATGTATTTTATATGCGAAGCTAAGTAATGGAAGTCGCGAATTATAATTAAAAATGAAATCTTGGTTTCTTTTTAACCATCTAAACCCCACTTAAATACTTGTTTAATATAAACTCTATTCTAAAAATTAACCTCTAACTCCTAACCCTAAAAAATGCGCCCCAAAAAAAAAAAATTTATTTTTCGGTGACTTGTCAATTTTTTATACTATCATATTTCATTTTAATCTGCATCACAGGTATTCAATCATCGTTGCGTTGGACCATAATCAGGACTAGTACCGGACGAACCTGGATCAAGTACCGAAAATTATTCGGTCTTCGGTCTTTTTACCGTTCGTTCCCGGCCTTCACGAAGATCGATGCATCCCTAGACACAACTGATCCACACATGAATAAGGAATAAACGAAAAATGTAGTTCAGTTATTTGTTAACTACAACACTATAGGAAGAGGTGTTTCATTAAAGGATTGTATTTATGAAGGTTATTAAACACCTAATTTTGCTGGTTTTTTTTTCCTCGAAATAAGTTAAACATTATGTACATATAAAATCGTCAAATGTAAATGTCCCATAGAGGTACAAAATGTACCAAGGGATTATCTGAGTTTTCTTATTTATATGAAAAAAAAACCCCACGAAATAAATACAAAAGTAAATACACATTCATTGAGATAATTAAAGATAAATGATAATTAATTACGTATAAAGTTTTTTTTTTTTTTTTTTTGTTAAATTTTCAATCAATTAAAAAAAAACAAATTTTTTCATATTAATCAGATGCACTTTCATAGTTCGTTTCCTTTGAAGGTTCGGTCTCTGTTCTTAACTGTCTCTTAAGTTCTAAATTTTCTTGAACTAATCGTCGTTTACTCTCACCATCTGATCCTTTCCATTTAGCGAGTTTATTCTTATCTTTTCTATTGCAGAGTTTCATAGCAGCTTCTATATTATCTCTAGTGCTAGCTTCGGGGATTGTCTCTAATATCCAATCAATTGTGGTAGATTGTTTTTCCCTAGCAGCTAATACTAACAGGTTGTCACCCTTATCATCTTTTATATCACCTCTTGCTCCACGATTCAGTAGTGCATCAAGAACTTCGATTGGCCAACCAATCTTTACGGCCAAAAATAATGCATTAGGTGCATTATATTGTTGTATTGCTGCGGATTTTGATGAGATATTTGGGTCTGCACCTTTTTTTAATAATGCCAAAACAATTGGTGCATACTCTGTATGTCTAAATTTGTCTCGTAAATAGTACGATAATATTGTTTGCCTACTATTATCCATAGCATTAATATCACATCCATTATCTACTAAAAACTCTATTGCTTCTTTCATATATTTATGAAACTTTTGTAATCCTTTATGATCAGTGAGATCTCTGGTTAAGGATGGATTTTCGTATAAATAATGTAATGCAGTTTTTCCAGTGTTATTTGAACAACATTTGAAATTTGCATTATATTCTTTCAAAAGTTTAAACGTTTCAATCAATTTCCTTCTACTACAATATCTTGCAGCGATTATTACAAGATGTTCCCTCGTGCCTGTGAAACGAGAGATTCCATTAACTTTTATACCACGACTAAAATGATAACGTAATCCTTCAATGTCACCAAATCCAGCATGATAGCCAGCATGGCATTCCTTAGTATCTTCATAACCCAATATAGTTCCATATTCTTTTTTATATCTTTCTTTAATTTCAACACATGGTTGTATTAGTGGGCACTAAAGGCAAGGACAAATAAGTTATTATAAAACAGATCAGAAATTAATAAGGAATTAATATAAAAAAACTTACAACATCTATAACGCTAGTAAAATAGGAACTCTTGTCATTAGGAGAGGGTGCTTGTTTACCGCCAGAACTTAAAGGCGTTTGCGAACCAGAATTTGGAGTGGTATTAGGCATACCATAAATTGGAGCAGTAATAGGAGTTTGCACACCAGAATTTGGAGCAGTAATAGGAGTTTGCATACCGGAATTTGGAGTAGTAATAGGAGTTTGAATACCGGAATTTGGAGTTTGCACACCATAATTTGGAATTTGCACTTCAATATTAGGAGTTTGCACACCAGAATTTGGTGTATTAGGAGTTTGGAAACCAGTTACTTTTTGAGGATGAACATTTTGAGGCATATTGGGGGAAACTCTTGGATGAATAGGTTGAGTGTGTGGATTTTGTTGAATTTGTGGATTTCCATGTACGTTTACAGTTGGATTTCCAATATTGTTATTGTTATTTGGAGGAGGATTCATGTATGGGTTAATGTTAGGGTTAGGGAAATGCGTATTAGTTCCTTGGTTGATTTGTTGGCCTCCATTTAATGGAGCCGGTGTCGGGGAAATGGATCGCAGATTTACATTAGGTATAACTGGAGCAGATTGTATAGGGTTAGGTGCAATGTGATTTGGATGTGTTTGTGGAAAAGTATTTGGTCTATTATTGTTAGCAATAAATGGTTGTTGGGTAATATTTTGGCCAAAGTTACTAACAACCGGTTGTTGTTGCTGTTGTTGTTGAGTAAAATTAGACGCTTGGTTTTGGCCAAAAGTATTCGGTAAATGACTTTTACCAGCAAAAGTATTAATAATTGGCATCTGAACAGTGCTAGCTGGTATTGAATTTTGTCTATTAAAGTTCTGAGTAGGATGATTAGGTAGCATTTGATTTTGACTGTTAAAATTCTGAGTAGGATGATTAGGTGGTATTTGATTTTGACCGTTAAAATTCTGAGTAGGATGATTAGGTCGCACTTGATTTTGACCGGTAAAGTTCTGAGTAGGATTATTAGGTGGCATTTGATTCTGACCGGCAAAGTTCTGAGTAGGATGATTAGATGACAAGTTATTTTGACCGGTAAAATTCTGAGTAGGATGATTAGGTAGTATTTGATTTTGACCGTTAAAATTCTGAGTAGGATGATTAAGTGGCATTTGATTTTGACCGTTAAAATTCTGAGTAGAATGACTAGGTCGCATTTGATTTTGACCAGTAAAGTTTTGAGTAGGATTATTGGGTGGCATTTGATTTTGACTATTAAAGTTCTGAGTAGGATGATTAGATTGCATTTGATTTTGACCGTTAAAATTTTGAGTAGGATTATTGGGTGGAATTTGATTTTGACCATTAAAATTTTGAGTAGGATGATTAGGTTGCATTTGATTTTGACCGGTAAAATTCTGAGTAGGATTATTAGGTGGCATTTGATTTTGACCGTTAAAATTCTGAGTAGGATTATAATTGATCGGTATTGGATGTTGATCAACAATTTTCTGATTATGATTATTATTTGACATTTGATTTTGACCAACAACGGTTTGACCAGGCATAATATTTTGTCCAACATTTTGTCCAACAGGTCGCATTACTCGAGGATTACCCTGATCAAAATTATTTGGTTGATTTAAATTTGTTGCAACCCCCTGTCGTTCAGGTGGTTTATACGTATTAATGTTATTAATGTTATTATTATTCGTACTCGGGGGATTTTGATTATTTATAGACATTGCAGCCATATTAGTGTTAATATGACCTAGTTGAGGAGCAATTGGTGTACCAATGTTATTTGGAGAATTTGAACGATTGTTTACATTTATAATTTTTTTGTTAACAGGCTTAAGCGCATCCAAGCAAGATTGTTCCGAAGGATCTACACCCCATGCAATTAACATGTTGTCAAGTTTATTACGAATATCATTAAGAAGTGGACGATTTTTTGGATCATATTCCCAAGATTGTCTATAAATAGCTTGATATTCAGTTGGCGTCCCAGGAATTGGAGCCTCCCTTTTACCTTCAAGCACTTGACGAGCTATATCTAATATACTTTGACCTTTGAAAGGAGGTCTACCACTAGATATTTCCCAGAGCAATACACCTAAACTATAAATATCTGAAGCTTTATCTCGTAAGTGTCTTGGATTTTTGAAACATTTTGGTTCCACATATGCAGCCATTCCTGTTACAACGGAATTAGAACTAACAAGACTTGACTTTGATAATCCAAAGTCAGTGATCATAACTTTACCATCGTGTATCACAATGTTTTTTGAATGCTGTAGGTAAAATAAAAATTAACACATAAGTTTTATATATATATTTTAAATATAAATAAATAAATAAAATAAATAAATAAAATTAAATTTTCTTACTAAATCTCTATGTAAAATATTTTCTGAATGAATAGCATTAAGACCACTAGTGATATGTTTTCCCATTGAAATTTTAGTTACCCAGTCAAGTTTATTAAAATTATTACTAAGGAAATCTCTAAGGTTTCCACCATTGGCATACTGTATGACCATTAAATATCGAGAAGATTTTTGATCTTTAAAAAATAAATTTCAGTATAACATTAATAAAAAGATATTTAACATTAATAAAGAGATATTTAATGTAATAGAAAGATGAAAAAAGAACACACCATAACTGACACCATAAAATCGAATAATATTATCGCAGAAATCTACATGTCTTATAAATTTAAGCTATATTTTTTTCATAATTAAAAATAAGAAATTAATTAAATTAATTCATAAAAATTGTATAGAACAAATTATAAATACCTCACGAATGAAACTTTCAAATGATTCTTCAGTTTTAGTATCAGGGTTGTCAAGTAGTGCTTTTAGAGCAACATGTTTATCACCACTTTTCCATTTTGCCTTTGAAACCTCACCAAATGCACCTCGAGCAATGGGACTGACATTTTGAAAATCATTATAACTTATAAATCTTATATGGTCTTCTTGTATTGCTTTGTTCAACCATTTTAACATTTTTAAAAAACGTTTTTTTTTTTATAGATTTAGGAAGGAGGGTATGCTAAGAATGAAAACAAATAAAGGGAAAGAATATAATGAAAGGCTATATAAAATATATATACATATGTTAATAATGAATAGTTTTACACTTTTATAACACACAAAGGTTCAAACGTACGTACGATATAACTCTTGGGATTGTGCAATAAAGTGCAATAAAGATAAAATGTAATATAATGCGAGTTGTGTTTGTTATATTGCTTAATTTGATTATTAGAAAATTTGGTGTATCATTGTAACATCAAGGGCCTACGTTTCACCGAATTCTTCTTAAAACAGCTAATCATAGAAATTCGTCTTAACCACCATAGAATACCATAGAATACCGCGGAAAACTTCGGAAAGTAACAATTTAATGAACAGAATTTTCCTTAACAAGTTAAACGCTTGCGATGCGCAGGGAGTTTGTGTAACTTTTTTATTTCAGGGGATAGTATACGAATCGTGCATTTTGATTTATTTAATAAAATATCGATTTACAAATTGTGTTCATGATATTTTTATAGACTATTAATATTAGAAGTATTAAAAAAGTAATTTTAATTTTGGAGACGTACGTATCAACTTTAAATGGTAGGTTAAACGTGATAGTGTAACTTTTAAGAGTGTATAGGATTTAGCTACGTACGTAGCATATGTGCTAATCCTTTTCTATGTATTTCGCTTAGTCGTGCGTATTCTTCTATTACCGATCTGTTTGTTTTAACAGCGGTAAAATCAAAGTTGATAATGTTAATGGATTCCCATGTAGGAGCTCTGCTCATTGTGACGTAGACTTGACCTTCTGTGAATATTTTTTGGTCCACATTTACTGTTGTGTGAGGTAAAGTTAATCCCTGGGTTTTGTGAATTGTGAGTGCAAAAGCGTTTTGAATGGGGAATTGACATCTAGATGCTGGATTTCCTTTGATGTCAAAATATGTTGTCTCTTTTTGTAGGTTTAGTTTGATGATATCTGTTGTGGTTGGAAAAGTGACTTCAATGGTATGGTCATTTATTATGTTTGTGATCACACCGATTGTACCATTGCAAATGTTGTGGTCAAATAGTTTGTTGTTTAGGAACATAACCCTCGCACCTTCTTTTAAGATTACTTCATCTGGTAAGTTTGTATAGCGATTAAAGTTTAAGTGTTTATTGTTATTTGTGTCAAGTAGGTTATGATTGAGGGTGTCAATGGCTTTTGAGATTATTGAGTCGATTCCATATTCGTTGGTTGGAAGGTTATCGCAAATTAATTTATTAATTTCTTTGGCAGTTTCACGTATGCCTACAAGATGAGTAAAGGAGATAGCATCGTAATTGAGATTAGAGGTGTCGATTTTATCTTTGATCTTTTTTTTTGATGTTTCAGAAAGACGATTATATCGTAATTCTTGGAGTAGATTGTAAAAGTTAGGGTCGTTCCTGTGCCTTTTAGGTTGGGTTAGGAACAGTGGAAAGAATCTTTTCCAAACAGGAGAGTGAAATACGTATTGGGCATTTATTGGTGGCAATTGGAAAAGATTTCCGACTAGAAGTACGGGAATTCCTCCAAATAATTTTGAGTTATTGTGAATTGAGCCGAATAAGTTTCTTATGAATGAGAATAAATCACTAGAAACCATTGATATCTCTTCTATTATTATGGCTTTGAGTTTTTTTAGATTTTCTTTTGTATTTGGATCGTGAACTGCCAAGGTTTCATAATGTGAATGGGTTTGCCTTATTTTTAGTTCAAAATGAATCGTTTTTCCACCAAAGTTTTGTGCAGCTACTCCAGTTGGCGTAATTACAATGTGATTGATTTTTTTTGAATTTAAGAGGCTGATGATTATATGTAACAGGTACGATTTACCTGTACCAGCCGATCCAGTTAGGAAAAAGTAAGGATACTTGCCTTGATGTTCCGGTCCCCAGGAGTTACAAAGAAGGTCATAAGTTAGATATTGGTCTTCATCTATCATTAGTGTAAAATGTGTATCGATTGAAGGTGTTTTACTTTCTAGTGAAATTAGTTGGTTGAGGATTATTTCGTGGAGTTCCATGTTATTCAGGTTGGTAAGTATATTTTCCACTATTTCTTTGTATGCAGTTGAGGTTCGGATTTGTTGAAATATAGTGGTATTGGTTAACCTGTTTACTTCTCGTTCATAATGGTTAGGGTACAAGGATTTGAATCTTTCAAGATAGTTAGAATGGTTCTCAAGAAGTTCTTCTTCCGAGTAGCATGGAATTTTCATTATAAGATGTTGAAAGAAGAATGGCTCACCTAAGGTATAGAGTGATTAATAAAAAGTTTTTAGTTTACATTATTTAAATTTTTATATAATCTTTATCATTATTGTTATTAATTTTTAGTTTAGATTTAAAATTGCAATTGTCATTTTTATAATCATTATTGTTGTTATAAAGCAACATATAATTTTTTATATGACATTGAGAGTTAAAATTTAAAGCTTACCATCTTCTACTTTGTAGCTTACGAATCTTAGAAGAAGGGCTTTTTTCTTTTAATCACGTAACGATTGTTTTGGTCTCTTGTACAGGATTGTCTTGTGGATTGTGATGGTGGTGTAATTTTTAGGTTATAGTTTTTGAAGTATTCAGGATAAGTCATGCTCCTGAATTCATCTGTTTTTGGGCGGCTAAAGTATTTATCTATTGCATCGTCCCAGTAGGGTTTTTCTTCATCATCGTCGTCATTCTCAAGGGCTCTTAGTTGTAGGTGTATAGGTTTTACTGCTCTGGTGTGTAGATTTGAAGGAGCAGAGGTTAAGTATTGAACAGAGACTGTTGATCGTGTTATTTGATATTGAAGAAGTAAGATCATTAATTCCATTGCCCCTAGTCTTCTTGCTTGTATGTGAGTTCTATAGCTGTCATGGTCATCAATGTTGAAAATTTCTGAAGGCTCGGGTTTTGTTACATATTTCATTACATATTTTGCAAATCCTGTTGTAGTAACATATTGGAAATTGATATGGCCTTGCCATATCATAAAGGTTTCTGAATGGTAAGGTACTATCCATCGGTCTTCCTCGTTTGTTCTTTTATATATGTATCTTAGTGAGCGACTATCTCTATGTGTTGTATCCGATAGAGGTTGGGGGAAACCTTTCCTGCATGGTACTCCGCCGAAGATGGGACCACCGCACTTATCTGGGTGGCATCTATATCGATGTCACAAATGTGAAATAAAGGTATTAAATAAACAATTAATTAATTTTTTTATTTTTTTAATTTTTATCTATTTATTTTATTTATTCTTATTTATTTTATCTATTTAGATTAAATTATGAAAATATATACGTATATGAAATCAAGTTAGAATTTAAGAAAAAAATAAATTGTGTTAACCTGTGAATTTGATATTTTGTAACCAAATGATATAGTTCTGGTTCCTGATTTTGGTCTGGTAAATCAGCCCGTATTGTATTTCTTTCAATTAATTCAGGGATCTTAATACTTGTATAAGAGAAGCCGTGAGTATGTATAGTGCCTCTATTCTGGAATTCGTTTCTCTCAAAATAATTTTCGAGTTTACCCCATTGTGTTAGTTTAGTATTTTTCCATAGCTTGTTACGTATATTAGTAAGCTTATGGTGATAGAATAAGTAGACATGTAATAGATGGTTTGTCGGTAATGGGTCTCTGTTATCAGTTGATATTAGAATTTCTTTAAGATGATTCCATTTATTTTCTGCCATAGTCATTGTGTAGAAGATTTGTGGCAAAACATAATATCGGAGCATTGTATTTACTTGGAATTCCTTTTTTTTGAAATAAGGTGCAGCAGTTCTTAAGCTTGATCGTATGGTAGTTGTTTTTGATTCATCGATTATTGGTCTGCCAGTATACACACTTTTTGCTGTGAATACAACAGAAATTTTGGATAATAATCATGATTTTTTTTAAATTAGAAGTTCAGAAAAAAGGAAAAACCCCAAATATACAAAGATTATATAGGTATATGTATATGTACATGTATATTTATACATATTATATATGTATATAAGTATCTATATACATGAGATGAAACGATGCAACTTATTGTAAAAACAGTGTTCAAATAACAAAAGTATACCTATAAGGTCAGCTCTTGTTGAGTGATGTTTTCGTGATATGCTTTTTTGATTAAGTAGTCTACAATTGTATTGAAAATTACGTCTTTTTTCTAGGTTCAAGTATGACCAGTACGGCCAGTACCAGTGTAATCTGAACCTGTTATCAGGGCAGAGCATTCTGAGTTTGATATACTTTCCGTAGCTTTCTGTGCTTGAGTGAAGGTCTAGTTGGCTGCATATGTTTTCGTAATGACCTTTTCCAGTAGGAAATAGGTCAGAAAAAATCATTGCTTCGAGGTCGGGGTCACCATAAGATACTGGTAGTGTCAAGTCATCTAAATTCATAAAACCAGCCATAAGTCTTTTATATCTTAGGTCTTCATTGTATATTTTAGGAGGAAATGCATTGTTTGGGATTACGAGGTCAGGGATTGTGGAGTTGGTTCGTAATGGAACGGTGTTATTGTTTTCTTGAGATTGACTTGCTAAAGGTAAAGGAATTGGTGATGGGTTTGACGGAGATGGATAAGTGATATTAGATAAAAGCGTGTACTGACGAAATAATGGATTATTTAATTTTAGCCAATTGCTAGCGATGGGAAGAGTTTCATGGTACCAGCGTGCTGGTTCATTTTGGTCTAAGAAAGCACCAATCATGCCAGAGAATAATTCAAGTGCATGGAGGTTTTTGCTCAAGAAAAAATCACCCTGTAGAAATCGGTATGTAGTATAGGGATTTGATCTGGAGTGCGACCTAATGAACATGTCATGTGGATCGGTGAAAGATATTTTCTGTGTTTAATCGGTACCTGGCTTATTTCACGAGGTACGTCTGATAGAACAGGTGGAAATCTTCTGTTTTTTGGGTTCTTACAGCTTTTACAGACGGCTATTTTACTAGGTTTGTTGGTAAAATGGCGAAGGTAAACAGGTATATTAGGAAATGCTATAGATAAAGTGTAATCTTCATTTGGATCATACGTTATCCACTGTGTTGAGGACCGATACATCAAAATCGAACAGTAACAGCAAGGAACATGAGGATGATCATGCAAAATTTTAGTTTCGAATTGGTTAAGAAGTCTTTTAACATAGGTGACGGTCTCCAGAATGGGAAAGCTAATGATGAACCAGTTGATTGGTCATGTTGTGATATTGGCGCAGGATTGTTCATAATGAATTGGTTTATTTCGTTGCGATAAGTGTAAGGTTGGAAGATAGTAATGTTACTTGTGTTTGGTTTTCTTCATTTAAGTTTGATGGGATAATACTCTCATATTCATGAATAGAGAAGCATTGAATAGAATAATTCAAGTTTCTACTCGTATTTAGGATTGCAGAATAATTTGGGTAAATTCAAAAATTGTATATTAAAACGGGTAATATATGTATTTTTTTTTTAATATTAAATTTTTATTTTTTCGATTTACTTTACAAAAGGAATTTTCAACGTCAACTCGATGGAATACAGTCGAGTCATAGTTTTTATATGCGATTTACAGACCAAGGTTGATATCTTATTTATTCATGTTTTTTTATTATTAATGTCAAATAATACATTTTATTTTCATTGTTTAGGTAAAGAAGATAAAACAAAGAGGAAGTATTTAATTAATCGGAGCTGCATTTTGAACATACAAAAACAGATAATCAGTATATTAAACATATTTATTATTCATAGGGTGTGTCTTCATCATCGGGATTATTTGTTTGTTCTTTATCTGAATATAGTCCGTCGGTATCCATTTCAACTGTGGTACGTAAGTGTTCAGCGAAATTTTCGTCTAATCGAGTTAAATCTATTGCATCATGTCGAACTTTTGCATTATGTTGAACTTCTGCATTACGTTGAACTTCTGCATTATGTTGTTGAACTTCTGCATTATGTTGAACGGTTGGACTTTTATTTTCTAAATTTTTGAGTTATTAGTAGAATTTATCAATAGCAAATTAGCATAATCGTCATTATTTTTATTTTATTATCTATTATTACGGTCGTTCTTCACACGATTATATAATCGTAACACAGTAAATCGATTTTAGAACATGTATATAAAGGTGTACAGGGTTTTCTTTTTATAAACCAAAAGATAATTTGTTCAAATGCTATTATTTGGAAGAACGATTATATTTTTATATTTTTATTTCTTATTTATCTATTTTCTTATTTTGTTTTTTGTTTTTTTATTTATTTTTTATTCGTTTATTTATTTTTTAATTAATTATTTATTTATCTTTTTATTTAATCTTATTTACTTATCTATCTTTTCTATCATTAAATTTTTATTATCATCTTACCTTTAATTTCGTTGACTTGGTTTATAGCAGATTTCAATCTTTTCGCCCTCGAGGAGCTTTCTTTTTGTGGGCCTTCATTTATATTCTTTGTCACATTGCGAGGTTGTTTTTTATTGGGGGTGGACTAAATTTTTCTACTAATTTTTCTAACTCTTCGTTTCTCGATTTTCTATCTTTTATTGATTTATCATCACTTGTTTTAGAGTTTCCTTGGTTCGGGTAAGTCCATTCAATTACTTCACTTAGCACGCACACTGACTTTTTCAATGTTACTAATTCACTAGCGACTGATATTATAGGTTGACATTTTGTGGCATCAGCTACATTAGCATGACGACCTTTGGGATCATACTTACACAAAACGGACATTGTAACCTGGGACGAAGTCACGCCATTATAAGATTCTCTCTTTAGACGGAAAGCAGCATTATCACCTTCTGGAGTGCTAGGGTCTTGAACTGGAGCTGTGAAAATACCAAAGGGCGGAGATATGGGAAGATCGTACATTGACAGGTAATCTTCTAAAGTTTGAATTTTAAGGGGGGTATTCTGTTCGATTGTAACCTTAGTAAAAAAAAAAAAGAAAAGATAATAGTAATAAACATAAATAAAAGATAATTAGTATGTGATTTGGTTGTATAATATTTAACAACGGTTATTTTAATTATTCAGTAATGACAAATATATCTATTATTTTATATTTAGTTCACCTATAACAAAAGTAAATCGGCCAATTATTAACGATATGCTGCCTTTTGTGACTTCCTCTACTAACGTCATTTCGCTGAACCTAAAAGCTTTAAACACGTATTCGACGAAATCATTGGATCCAGTCCTACACACAGCACTTCTGCTACAGATTTTATTTGAGCCCGATACGTTTTTGATATAAGATATAGCACAAAAAATAGATGTCATGGTTTTCTTTTTTTTAAAAAAAAAAAGCTATTTTTTTTCCTTACTTTGTTCGTTATTAAATCAATCGATACTGAAAAATACGTATCTTTATATAGGTTTTTTTGAATGAAAAAAGAGAGATAATTCGATTCGAACGAAAAAGCCTAATAATAGATATAGTATCTCTTGTTTATGGTAATAATCGTATACTCTTTGTCAAAAAAACGCTGTTTACTGCAATTTGTATAAACCCCTGAAGAATCCCTTGATAATTTAAATAAAACTCGCTTCTTAAAAATATAAAATTATATTATCACGTGTTATTCATGCCCATTTATTCTTTTAATAAAAATATACGACGATTCCACGCGTAACTTATGCAGTAAAATAAAACAAAAAATATTATTCGAGTATACTGTTGATTATATTTGTTAATAAATTAAAATTTTTTCACGACATATGCATTCATTAGCGATCGTTAAACCTAAAAATCGAAGGATTTTTTGTTTGTTAGATGGTCGCCCTTTTTTTAGAAATCAAGTAGCATAGAGAAATAAGTAAATTTAAGTGCTCTCCGTTGATCGAGTTGTTGAGACTATATCAAATATTAAAAAAAAAATAACAAACGCAATTATAAGCAGTGTTTAGCATTTATTAAAGAAGTTTACATATGGTTCCTTTTAAAAATGCAGCGCGCAACATGGAAATTTCAACAAAATAAAATGCGACATAATAGATAATTAACTATGCCGCGAAGTTTTTTTTTTTTGATCATTCGTTTTGTCAGACAGGGTCAGGTTTGCTATTATAGTCAGAACTCAAAATGCTTCGTGACTGGACCATATGGCAACTGTGCATCGTTAGAGAGGAAATGGTAAAAATTCATAAGCTTTACTATTTGTTTTTTTTTAAAATAAAAACACGTTTAGAAGAAATCTTATGCATTCAGGAGATCTAAACATATTCAACATTTTAGTAATTTAGTAAATACGCTATATATTTTTTGTTACGCAGAGAAACGATTTGTTTTTCATTTTCAAAATTTCAAATCAAATTAATTAAAATTTTTCTATATATACAACAGCAGCCCGACAAGCGAAAATTTTTTTTGAACGCTATGAGCATAAAAATATAGCATGCGCAGCTATATCGAAGAGCAAATTACTAGCGCAAAAAAAAGAGTACCTTCATACAATCGGTCGATTTTCGTAACACCCAAAAATACTAAAAAAGGCGAAACCGAAGAACATCAATTACCATAAATAGACATAAAACCAACCAAAATTTAGTATAATGTAACACCAACGAAATACGATTACTTCTAAGCGCTAACTAACTACACGTAAAATCCCCTGCACCACCTGTATCCTAAAAAAATGAGGATCAAACGTAACACATTATTATTGACTTTATAAAATTTGTCCAAATTTAACAAACCGAAGTAATTTTATAATTACTAAGCAATTTGGCAACTATTAATATACTAAATTCGGCTACTTTATCTGTATTAAATTTTGCCACATTATCGTTAATATATTATTCATTAATTAAATTGGCATGCTAAAATTAATAATTTGGACGTTATATAATAAATTTGACCATACTATATACTGTATATAAATTAAAGGTCAAATTTTGGCGCTAAAAAAATTTTTTTTATTGGGACTAGGCTAGAGATGTACATCTCGCAGGATAAACAGCATACATTTCACATCTCGCACGCGAGATCATATCAGCGCGACTTTTCGCGAACTATGTAACAAAAATTCACTCTAGAAAAACGTATACATTTGGTAATCATTGATCATTAAAATTTTCTGATCAAATAATCTATTTCGCGCGAATATCGCACAAGTCACGCGAAATTTAGGGTGTGATAATTCTGCGATCTCGTGCGAGGTAAATCTCTAGACTACACTATAGAAACCTTTTCAAAGGAAATATTTATATATTTGAAACGGTTCAAACTGGATAATCATGCTTACTATTATTATATTGTTGAAATTTATATCGAGACGAGATAAATTTTCTAGATAGATATATACACAATATTATATTCTAGTTTGAAACATGAGATGTCTGATGAGATTTGTGAACTAAAATTCAAACGCAATTAGATGATTTTCATTATCCACTATACCGTTCCATACTCGTTCCATCATTACATCGATACAGTCTTCATCTTCCATCCAAACAAAATTGTTTAAATTAATTACCTTACGTGTAAACAATAAGACTTACAATTCTTTGCTTTCACAATAAGTCTTCATCAGTTTTATTAAGTTTTTCTCTATTATATAGAAATGGTGTTATAACGCGATCCTGTGTTATGTGGCACGCAATTATTTACACCAGAACCATATGCGTATATCTTTAGGATATATAAGCGCGTTCTCATTTTATATTGCTAACAATTTGAATAATAAGATACGGGACTTTTTTTTAACATCATTAATTCCTGTCGATAAAATTTCTTTATCGTTTAATGCATTTTTGAGTTGATTATCCATACCTGATATCAAATTTTTTATCTAATTAATTCCGTATTATACAAATTTTTTTCAAGAAAAAATTACACGTCGAATATTTAATAATGTTCATGGAATTATCAATTGTATGGTTAAATGCTAATTGCTAATATGTAAATATGGATTCAATTCAAATTTTATATTGTAATTGACTCATACCGTAAATATTTAATATCGTAATGTGTATTATGAAAGTCTTTGTTTTCAAGCAAAAATTATTTTAAATGCTTTATTCATCCTAATAATTAAATAGCAGATTAATATAACGTAAGAATTAATCTCACATTTGCGTCAGTGATAAGGAATTGATCTGAGATACGTATTTTTTAATCTTGATACAATAATTACATAATTAATTTATCATAAAATGATTTTTATTTAATTGCATACTAATATCAAGAGCTTTATTTATTAATATTAAATAATTGTATGTAATCAATTTAGCCCATCTCTATATGTCATCGTGTACATTTCCATAATTTGTTGTCTATTCTTATCGTTATCGTTATATTATATTACAGTATTGCTTAAAAAATAATGGTTTTAATGGTTTGTATATGTATACATGTCACTCAACATTATGTGCAAAGCGACATACACGAGTATAGTATAAGAGATTTTAATGATAAAATTGATAAAATTCTTAATGATACATTAGAAATTATGAATCAAGGTTCTATTTAATTAAATCTATTTGTTTAATCGATGTATATATGTTAAAAAAAAAAAAATAAAACTAGGGATCTTTTTTTTACCACCAGCAACGACAAACATCTCGTCTATCTTTGATATTATAACTAATTGTTGTTATTTGAATTTCAGTTCAACAATTGTTATTATACCACTATCCTTTTCGAAAAAAGAAAATTAAAACGTCATTTCATGTATAAATTCTTTGCAGCCATTAAAAATGACTACTCATCCATTTGATAATTATTAGTATTTTTTTTCAAGAAAGAAAAAAAAAAAAAAAAAAAAAAAAAAAAAAAAAAAAAAAAAAATATACTACTTCTTCGCAGTTATATAATAGATCTAATATTACCATCATAATTCCAAATTTTCCTTAATCACATGAATCCGAAAATAGATGTCGGCTTTGATGGTCTATCTTTCATACTATTACTTGATTTATTCAAAACCTGAAAGACTTCATAATCCTCAACAACGTATCTTGCTGAATCTAAAATTTTTGCATCGTAATCATTCGGAGTACATGTTCCATCAAGAAAATGAAGATCTCCTACTCCAAATCCAATCCATTGTTTTGAAACTGTATCTCGGATGGCACAATTAGGATTCCTCACTCGTCCCATTATTGTTGTCTTAAGTTGCTTGTTTAATGAAAATATAAAACTTTCTGTTGTTTGTCTCCAATCATTAGCCGATGTCCATCCAAGAGGATTGTATCCACCAACAACTATAGGTGCTCCTTCTACCTTAACAACTACAATGTTTGCTCCTTTATGATCGCAACGTTTATGAAATTCCTCTTGTGTAAAGCCATCACGACTACCACGGATTAATAATTTAAAATGATATGGTATCTCATGAGGTTTGTAAGTATCTCTAGGTTTATTATAGATCCAGTTTGCAATAATTGCTGCGTGTTGTGATGTTATTATGACTGAATCCGGCCTTAGACCCATTCGAGGTGGTAATACTGGTGTATATTTAGGTTGTCCTAATGGAACAATATAATAAAGTTGAAGATCTTCTTTAAGGTTTCGTGGTAATATTTTCTTATATGGTCGAACTTTATAAAAATATTCATTTGCTGGAATTTGAAAAAATCTAATATATTGTATACTATTGTGAAGCGTTCTTTCCATTGCTTCAAAATCTCGTTGTGTCCATTTTGTTACATCCGGATCAATCACTTTGTTCTTGGCAAGCCCCCATTTAATGACACTAAAAAAATATATATATATATGTAATATACATATTTTTTTTTCATTATATTATAAAAAAAAAAATCAACAATCGATTCAATGATTTAAATAATAATAGCAATAATAATAATAAAATATAATTATTTTTACCATTCCCAAATATCAATCTCATCCATTACAAGATCATCACGTTGTAATAATGCCAATAATGCTGGCTCTTCAAGTGATCCAAAATCTGATGTAAATACGACTGAAATTTGATGATAAATTCGTTTAATTTTTTAATTATTGTAGTATTATGATATGTAAATAGATTTAAATTATCAAATTACCTGATGGATCATTACAAATTAATTCTGCACAATAATCTTGAAGTTTACGCATCGCTTCATATGTGGAAATTTTTTGAAAGACTTGAACAAAATTTTCGAGTAACCATCCTTTTTCATTTGAAATAATATGTTCCTGTATATGATCAACTAATTCTGTAAGTGTTAATTC
Source organism: Gigaspora rosea (assembly GCA_003550325.1). Taxonomy (NCBI): domain Eukaryota; kingdom Fungi; phylum Glomeromycota; class Glomeromycetes; order Diversisporales; family Gigasporaceae; genus Gigaspora; species Gigaspora rosea. The sequence goes on along the minus strand of QKWP01000197.1, from coordinate 161,497 downwards.
ATCTGCTGCTGCTATAAGTTCAAAATATTCTTGTCGATTTACTGATTCTATATTTAATTCGATGCTACTTGTATACATATATCTATGTTGATGTATAATATGTTAAAAAGATCAAATTATATGTTTTATATAAAATGTTTTCGAAAAAAAATTATATATATTAAAAGAAATATTAATTTACTTTAAGATAGGTCCAAATAGCTTTGGTGAAATATTTGGTTTTCTAAAGGAAATTTTATCATTTTCTTTTTTTACCCAATTATTAGATAACGCGGCACGAAAATATGCTGACCTAGCACGTAGGATAAAAGAATGTGCTTGAAAAATTTCGATTTCTGGTTCTTCACCAACGTAAAGATTTACATCATAATCATCTGCATTTTCAAAACGGTTACTAATATCTCTTAATAAAGCATTAGCTAAAACTATTGATGACATGATTCTCCTCCAAATATTTTTCTTTTAAAAAAAACAAACAGATTGATCGCAAGGCTTATTTCTTGTTATGTACCAGTTTTATATTGCATATTGACCCTGCATGTTCATTGTCAATTTGACCCCCAAAAATTATTTAACCAGCTCCCTAAATGTATTTGATCTGCAAAGAAAATCCCGGTATTTTAATGGGTATGAAAAATAGTATTTCACAAAGTGTTTTCGGATCAGCTTTAACGCAAAACATTATTCTTAACCCACTTGATCCATTTTTATTGACCACCTAAAAAATAAAAAATAAACCAAAATATCAATGTTTTTGAATATAGGCCAGGAGATCAAAAAAAGCATAACATTATAATTTTACAAAGAATTCGGTCTTCTTTTTGGGATTCTTAAAAAGAGACCCCAAATCTCAGATTCAGTTGCAAAAATGTCTGGCGTCTTTATACTGAGAGGACATTGATTCACCTTTGTCTTTCGCAACATCACCCATTAAGTCATCAAGACATTCTCACGAGAACTGTGTTTCGTATGCATGCACTACTGTTATGCAACATTTCACATACAGACCACTCATAAAGTCAGTATGTAATGCGTGCGTACGTACATACATGTTGCAGTGGTTTCACGGAACAGTTGTGGACATAAAAAAACCTATTTTAATTCTAAATAAAATATATATATTAAAAAAAAAAAAAAATATATATATATATATATATTGGTATATTGTTTAGACGAGTTTATTAATTATTAGGCTGGACACTCTTGGGCGCCTGGACATTTGGGTGATATGGTCGTAAAAGACTTAGGACAGTGAAAACTTACAACTCTACGCACAATTATGAATCAATCTGAAGATTTAATTCAAAATTGTCTTAATGAAGAGCGTATTAAATTTTACGAATATTATCGCTTCGAGGATTTTAAGTAGGGATGTTATCCTGCTTGCCGAAACTCAGTTCGACCCTGCTTGGAACCGAACCCAATGGAACTCGAGTTTTTGCGGTCACATGATATTTATTATTAAATCATGCTCCAAACGAATTTGATAGTTCGGTTGAGCAATATTAATTTAGACTATCGTCATGACGAATAAATAATTACTATCTCTTTTTTTAATTTAATATGGCGTGATACTATCTTATGACGAACAAAATCAATTTTCTTTGACTTTTTTTTTAATTTAATGTGGCGTGATATGACGAATAAAAAATTCTATTTTATAACGAACAAAAATCAATTTTTCTTTGACTTTTTTTTTTTTATTTAATATGGCGTGAAATGACGAATAAAAAAATTACAAAAATCAATTTTCTTTGACTCTTTTTTTTTTAAATTTAATGTGGCGTGATATGACGAATATAAAATTCTATTTTATAACGAACAAAAATCAATTTTCCTTTGACCTTTTTTTTTTCTAATATGGCGTGAAATGATGAATAAAAATTACCATCTTATAACGAACAAAAATCAACTTTCTTTGACTTTTTTTAATTTAATGTGGCATAATATGGCGAATAAGAATTACTTTCTTATAACGAACAAAAATCAATTTTCTTTGACTTTTTTTTTTTAATTAAAAGTTACTGTAATTTAATATGACGACACTTAATCATTTTAATTTTTTTTTTAATTAATAATAATATAAATATGCAATTTCTTTTTGTTTTTATATATATATTTTTTTACTTGAATTTCACTATTCGATGGACGAAGACAATACATTTGAAGAACTTATCGATTCAATTGAACCTACCTCTTCAGGTTCAATATCTCAAAATGCACTTGAACCTGGAACGCTTATAATAACAAAGCATTCTACAAAGCGAGTAAAAAAGGACCGAACTTACTGAAGTCGGTGATAAACGACATTGCAACCTTTGCAATAAAGCGTACCGAGCAAAGAAATGTTTTCGAAAGCAAAAATACAATCAACCCAATACGTAACAGGTTGTCTGAAGAAAATGCCTCCGCAAGTCTCTGCTTAACTGTAATGAAGATTAATAAATTGGATAAAAAATAACAGCGAATAGATGCAATAACATTATAATGCAAAGATTTATATATTTTAAATGTATTTGCTTTAATAAAAAGTAATAGCGATATGATCGCCAAAAGAAAAAAAAAGCAGGTATAGCGATAGCAGGTTTTATTAAACTGCTTATGCAAGCATAATTATTAATTCATTTATATAAACTGAGTTCAAAAAATCGGGTTTTATTTAAATGTGCTCCGAACAGAGTTCCAACCGGTTTTAAGCACAAGCTAACCGGTTGGAGCAGGATAACATCCCTAATTTTAAGTTGATCGGAGAAGGAGGATTTGGGAAAGTGTATCGTGCAAATTTCAGAAACAATGAAATTAGCGTTGCAATAAAATCGTTTAAAAGTAATGTGCCTATTAAAGAAATTGTTAAAGAGGTAACTGAATTAGTTATTGTATAAATATACGCCACAATATCATATTAATTGTAAGGTATAATTTGCGTAGCTTAAATTACATTGTAAGGCTGATATACATTCTAATATTATACGTCTTCTCGGTGTTACTAAAAATAACGGTAGTTAATTCATAATTTTTTTATGATAAAGTGAATTTTAAATTTTATAAATTAAAATATGAATGCTCTGGAAATGAAAACTTGAAAAATTTGTATCATGCGTCCAGAACACTAATCATATACATAACAAATAGTTAATTACTTGGCAAGCACTATCATAGTCAGCTGCTGGATAAATATAATTCTTTAGGATTATATCCTGAAAGCTTAAATTTTTTACTTCCAGGTCTTACTCAAATAACTTATAACATATATATATTACTACAATAGATAATACAGATTCGAGTTCTGCGCATTACATGCTTGTTCTTGAATATGCTGATAGCGGAACTTTACGGTCGTATCTGCAAAATAATTTTAAAGAACTTTCTTGGAACGATAAGATCAATTTTGCGTTACAGATTGCTAGTGCAGTCAAATACTTGCATGCTGAAGAAATAATTCATCGTGATCTGGTATTTTGTTTTTTATTTTTTTTTAATATGATATAATGCAATTATTTCATTAATCTTGATTTTAATAGCATTCAAACAATATACTTGTTCATGACAAACGTATTAAACTTACAGACTTTGGACTTTCAAAAAGATTGGATGAAGCGACAAACTCAAGCCTAAACTTTTTTGGAGTAATTCCATATGTGGATCCACAAAGTTTTATAAGTTCACTCAGATCTTTTAGATTTAATAAAAAATCAGACATATATAGTTTTGGTGTCCTTATGTGGGAATTATCTAGTGGTTATCCACCTTTTCAAGTTGAACCTGAACATTATCTTACATTAGTGATACACATTAGCAGCGGTGTTCGAGAAACCCCTGTTGAAGGATCACCACCAGAATATATCAAGATTTATACAGGTATAATAAATTTTTATAATATATATATACTATTTTTCGTTAAAGTCAAGAATAATTTTAATTAATAAATAGACTGTTGGCAACATGATCCTGAAAGCCGCCCAGATATTCAACATGTCTTTTCTAATTTGAAAAATCTAAGTTTCGATAATGGACAAGTTACAAACATAATTACCCAAAATTCTACTAATGCTTTAAAAACTCAAAAATCAATTCGAGTTAATCAAGACGATCAAAATAGAGCAGATATAAGGTTGATAATTCCTGATTCGGTTTTAAAACGAAATGTCACTTCATCACTATCTTATTATGATTTAATGGGCGAAATTGAGAAAAAACGTTTAAAGCTAAATAAATCATTAGAAATCGATTCAAATAATGCAATTACATTAAGAGAACGCGGTATAGCATATCGCATGATGAATAAATATGAAGAATCACTTGCAGATTTAAATAAATCATTAGAAATCGATCCAAAT
>QKWP01000197.1:129171-155106 GCA_003550325.1 Gigaspora rosea | reverse complement strand
AATCACTTGCAGATTTAAATAAATCATTAGAAATCGATCCCAATGATGCAATTACATTAAGAGAACGCGGTGCAACATATTACATGATGGACAGATATGAAGAATCACTTACAGATTTAAATAAATCATTAGAAATCGATCCAAATGATGCAATTACATTAAGAGAACGTGAAAAAACCTTAATCATTGTCCATAATTGTATTAATACTTCATGCGTCGAATGAATTTTTAGGGATTCTAAATCAACTTGTGTTGCAACGGAAATCTAAACTCTAGAGAATTCGACTGGATTCAAAATTAACTTAAAATTTAATTAATCATTTTCAAATCAATAAATATATTCATATAGGTTGCACAGTACGTCGAAATTGAATTTTGTGGATTCCGAATAGGGACGTTTTTCACAAATAGTAGTTAGAATTCAATGTAATATATTATGTATTATATTTCTATCTCAATTAATAAAGAAATCCTAGAAAGGTTGCATTTGTAAAAAAAAAAAAAAAGACAAATACTTTGCATTAATAAATTTTGTAATGCTGCATAAATAATGTGTAATTTAAACATAAATATATGTAATTATTTAAAATTTAAATAAACTATGTACACAATTTATTGCAATCGCAAATTTTTAATAAAAACAATGAAATTTAAGAGAATTTTTAAACCAATTTCGTCTATACAAACATGGCGCAAAACGAAGGTACTAACCGGAGGAATCCTGAAATGAAGAAAACACAACTACCCGTGCGCCCAACAGTAGATCTATTCAAAGTTTGGTCTTGGACTATTTTCGTAAAGAGGGTAAATTATATTGGATGATGAAGAAGAATGTGGTATTGTACCTCGTATTGTTTTTTAATTCACAATTTACAAAGCTTATCAATGATTAATTGCCGTGAATCGAATTATTCGAATAAAACTCGAATAAGTAATTCAAGAGTTTAATTCCTTAATCACGAGTTGATACTTGTTCAGTCACTAGCACGATCTACGAATTTGCTCACAGTAATTCGAAGAGCACATTTAAATTAAAAAATATATTTTTAATTTGTTTGTAGACGCCTGAATAAAACTGTACGGCTACGTTTCAAATCATTTGTTAATGAATTGACAATTTGTAAAAACGAAATTTTTAAATTCAGTTGCGGCAAAACCAATAAATTTCTTAACAGAGTTAAGTTGATTTAATTTCAATGATTAGTTTTCCAGATGGAGAATTTAATAATATCAGTAACATAAGCTAAAATTCTTCTTTTATGGCCTAAATGTATAATTAGAATACATGCATAAATGGTACAGCAATATATATCGCTATTTATATTGAATTCAAATGCTTTAAGTGGATTCAGAATTAGCTTTTAAGTTAATTTGATATTATTTAACGATTGAGCGATTTAAAACTTAGTTATTTAGGATAAACTTATATTGATTCTAAATCCTGAAATCTAGCAAGGCTCCATTCTGGCGCGACATACAACAATTACTTATATAGATTAGCAGTGCATATTATCCTTTATCATGAGTAATTGAAATTGTAGCAGATGAAATATTTACAATTGTTTAAATTTCAACTATAACAAGAATGCAATTCATGATGCATGACGAGACTGTTTTTTGCAATGACGAAAGGTTTCTCATCATGTACTCATCTTGATGAACTCTTGACGGCTAAATTCGACCAATAAATTGTTAGGCTACAGCCAACTTTCTTTTATCGAGCTTTTTTTATAATGAATTCTGGATATATTGAGCTTTGATTTTTTTGAAAAAAAATCAACTGTCTTTTAATTGTACAGGCAAATCTATTGATTTTGTTAAAGCTTTTGTTAGTAATTTTGTAATTGATAATGAACTTTTTTCTATCAAATAATCAGTTCGTTATAAAAGAAATTAGCTGTTCAAAACAGGCTCATACGATAGTTAATTTTTAGGTTACACTATATAAAATCTAAAACCGACAATTTTTTATTAGTCTCAATCATTAAACTCTTCTGTGTGTCAGAAGAAAAGAAAAAGTTGATAATTTATTTATACGATGCAAATGATGATCAAAATGCAGGCGTGACTTGGTGATTTAATATAGTCTGAGTTTATTATAGGATAATCCGAAAAAGTGTCTTAAAAAGAGCGAACCAACTTCCTTTTTATACATTCTGAATATTAGGGAAACTGTGAAGCTTTTATCATACGTTATTTTACCTCATCCGACTTTATCATGCCATGTGTATCAGGCGATAAATGGAACCTACGTAGCTCACCCACAAAAAATTTCCGGTCATGTGACTTTTTGTGGCGCAAACTAGGCGCAAACCAATTGAATTTTAGGATCAGGTGTAACGTAAAAATTGCGCTTTTTACGATTTTTCATAAAAAATCACTAATAACTCCGAAGTTTGTCTATGAAATCGTCTACTGCGCATTAACAAAAAAAATTCCTTGCAAAATTTTGGTATGGGTAGCACTCTAACCAAGCGTCTAACCCAAACCCTAACCACACGATTTATTACTTTAATTCTTTCGCTTTATTCGATTGTTTTGTTTGTTTTGATTTTCACGTTTCACCTGATCTCAAATTTTGATTGGTTTGTGCCACAAAAAAGTCACATGACCGGAAAATTTTTTGTGGGTGAGCTACTATCGTCGATAAATGGCATGACAGGCTAAGCCTCGTACATCGAGATTATGCATGACCGGATGTCACATGAAATGTGGCGCAGTATAAAATTATGATCGACATTACTTTTTGCCCGTGACAATAGATAGGACAATGTATGAACTAATTTATTACATTATAAAAGAAAAAGCATAAAAATTCTATGCTTAATCGTTCGGTATAGGTTTGTCATTTGTCATAGGTTTCGTCATTTCGTTGCCTAGCAAAAGGTTCATTCATCCGTCAGGCTTAACTGATGAATGAAAATCATTATGTCACATAATTTCTTATTATTCACAGGTGAAAATTTTTGATGGGATTTATAAATGATTTATAAATGTTATGTAATTTATAAATATTATGAGGTTTCATGATTAAGATAAGAAAAGCGTCGACTAATTCAATACTGATCTGTAATTATTATTATTAATGTCTTTTTTTTTATTTTTAAGGAGTGGGACATTGCCTTGGTCTTTATTGAATAAAGTAAGTTAACTTTACAACTTTGTAATTTGACAAGTTTATTACATAAACTTATGGCTAGAGCTAGTTTACTCTCGGTCTAAACTCTACTAGAGTGGACCAAGATCTCACCTAGATTATGAATAATTGGATCTGATTAATAGACATATTTAAATGTAATGAGAGGTTTTTCCATTGGGTGAATTTCTGCTCTGCTATGTATTTAGCTGGGCATATGTATGATCTGTAATTATTATGCGGTTTCATAAATGGTTTCATAAGCGATTCATAGTTAAGGCAAGTAATTGATCAAATACAATCGTACAGTTCAACTTTATCGGAGATCGTGCAAATATTTATCATTATTAATAATCAAATCAAAAAATCTTCTCATAATGTATGTGGATGTGAAAGCATTCATTAATTTATAATAGGATAAAATTAGAAAGATATTTTTGGTAATATAAATTTCTGTGAATTTTGATTAGATTCATCAGTTAATAAATGAATTTTCTACATATACACGAAATTTATGCGAATATAATGAACTTAAAATGTGATATATCGTGTAAAGGTAAATACTATAAACTTTAAAGTAATAACTATACATAAATTTAAACAGATTACAGTATGGTTTGTGGAATTGACATTATCTTAGTCCCCAAATTTAATAATAATATTGTGAAGAATATTTGCACTTTAAATATATTTAGGTTAAAATATTAATTTTGGGACATAAATAAAGGTAAATTCACAAATTCATCGTGACGATTAACTACTTTGATTACAGGATTAACATACAAAAGACATTTATATGTATTTGTTAAGTCATTTATACAGCATATGAATTTTTTATATTAGTAGAGACACAACAATATAGTATTGAATATAATAAAGACATTTCAAATGAATCCGTAAATTATAATGATACTATTAAAAAAGTCTGTAATTTTGATGTACTTAATAATTTAAATTTTAATAGATTTAATTTATACATATCATAATAATAAGAATATTTAGTTTATTATATTAGAGTCATCAAAATAAAATCTATAAATTCTGTTTATAAAACTTATTGAACGCATAAAAACATTACAAGATTTTACTTGGCATCACTTAACGTATAAATAGTTTCATAGTCAAGCCAAGATAAATTCTGTAAGCTAGTGATGATAACTTCGCATAATTATAAATCAAACCGTCACCAGATCTTCTGTATTATACAGTTATTTTTGCTATTTAATTTTTGGTATAAACAGATAAAAATTTATTGTCGCAGATCATAATTTAAAATGAAATCTACATTCTATACTTAGCCTGCTAGCCTTCTAAAACCCATTAATACTTGTTTATTATAATTTTTTTTTAAAACTAACCCTAACCCTAAACCCCTAACCCTAAAAAATGTACTCCAAAAAAATTTAGTTTTCGAGATTTTATACTATCATTTCATTTTAATCTGGATTTCATTATGATCTGTCACATTTGTCATCAACTGATAAGTTATCGATAACAGATGTAATTTGGTCAAGTTATCATTGATATATTCTTAAAATTACTATTAAAAGTTTTTTTTTGGTTAATAAAAATAAATATAAATTAGAAGCGCATTCTTCTTTATTTCGACATTTTTAAAATTTATATAAACTTTATAACGATAATAGTAATTATTAATTTATTCACTGTAAAAATTTTATACTGCAAGCTAAAATTTGATCTCTGAATCGTAATCATAACATAGTTTTAAATAAATCTGCTATTATTACTTTAATTTATATTAAACTTAACTATTTATAATTTCAATAGCATCCAAATAATACATTTGTTCTTCAAAATTGTATTGAGCTTATAGACTTTGGACTTTCAAAAAGATTAGGTTAAGTAACAACTCAAGTTTAAAAATTTTTGGGAATAATTCCATATATGGATCCAAAAAATTTAATAAGCTCAAGAAATAAAAATAGATTTTTAGATTTAAAAAGATCAGACATATATAGTGCTGGTGTCATTATGTAGGAAATATCAGTGGTTATTCACTATTCGAAATGATTCTGAATATCATCTTGTATTAATGCAAGTATTAGCAACAATATTGAAAGACTACCAACAGCATATATCAAGTTTTATACAGGTTTAATAAATTTTATAAATTTATATATTATTTTTTTTTAAAAAAATTCAAGAATAATTTTAATTATTATTAATAAAAAAGATTATTGGCAAAAAATCCTGAAAGCTAACTTGATTTTGAGAATTTTAAATATTTCGAATATAGACGCAAATTATGATCAATAGGGAATTAAATTCTCAGAAATTTTCCGCTATCATCATCACGAAATCAAAAGGTTACACCTTTTGCAAACTGGCATAATAAAGACATGTAAAGTATCTACTAGTTGATTCTTGTGATTTTACATAACATCATGATCTGCAGAGGTCTCGCCTTTTTGCAAACCGCTATAATCTAAGTATCAATAATGAACAGTTGCAAACATAATTGCTTAAGATTCTAATACTTTCAATTTCAAAAATCAATTCAAGTTAATCAAGATCAAAAAGTAAGGTAGATATAGGTTTGATAATTTCAATTTATAAGTTCAATTGTCCAACACTGAGTCCATGCATTTGTTTTCGTAAAGACTTTTGATGTATGCTCTCATCATTTAATATTCCAATCCATTTTGCACATGATTAAAAATAATGAGATTACATAATCAAACAAATTAGGAACAATCATATATCCTAAACCCACTTGCTAAAACATTTTCTCTTCGCTAGTAGCAAGAATTCAAGAAATAGCAGCATTAAATATCGGCATTAAATTCATATTTGTGACAAAGAAAATGGTCTGTTAATAGCTACCCTAAATCAAATTCATTGTCCAAAACATCATATTCATATTCACTATTTACAAATACTCACGTATAGGTCATAAATTTCATTTTTTTGAAAATTGCATATTTGACTCAAAATAAAGCGCCCTAAGAAAGAATAAATCCGCAGGAAAGCTTTTAGTAGTTGTAATTTTTTCCTCCAAAATTAGTACAATAATTCAAATTATCGCACATGCGCATTCCAAAATAGCTTTATTACGCGCCTATATGGTACGTTTGAAGTACTTTTAAAACAAACCACTATAAAATAATGTCATCTGCAGATTTTATCAACGAATTTTCATGTATTAAAAGGGTTATTTTCTTACAAAAATGATTACATATACCGACGATAACGTCCAAACAAAGATTGAAAGCGTCACCTACGATATATTTCACAGACAGTCAAGGCTGACAAATTTCCGTTCTATCTAATGCTAATTATTAGAAATTTGATGGTTAATCAGAATGAGTCAGTTCATAATAATTGGTTTTATATTATTTGGATTACTAATTACTTTTCTTTTGTTTTCAGAATAATGATGAGATCTTTGACTAGAAAATTCAAAACAACTGGCTATTAAGTGGAGATTGGATCTTTTGACTGAAGTAATCGAGCAATACTTTACAAAAAATGAACATATATGCAAATATATAGATAAGTGGATTTTTCAATTTAATGTAATTTATTCATATAGCATAACAATAAGTGCGTGCTCTATTAAAAAAAAATTCTTGCACATTTATTTCTATGGGTAAATTTAAACTTGCAAGAGAATATACTATCATTGATTTATGTTTTATATTGCTTAAGTTATTCTTATGCTGCACTTTTTTGGCAAAGAACTGTTAAAAGATCTTTTAATTTTTATCCATTTTCACAATTATATATCAATAGCTGCGTAAAATTCTCTTTAGACAGAATAATTTCACAACTCTAGCACCGGACACAAAATGCCCTCATTTATATGACTCTTTTTATATTCACTAGTTACAGTAAAAGTGTAGTTAAAAATATCATAATTGTATTAAAAAATGGCATGATGCTCTTTATTTCATAAAAATTGTTGCACTATGTAATACTCCGGAGTTTATAGTACTGTATTTTCCTGAAAATATGCTATCATATTTTGTGGAAATACGGTAAAAATATATATATATAATAATACTCCGGAGAATAATTCATTTTGTATTAGTAGTATTACTCCAGAGCAATTACTCCTATTAATAATATCTTAGTAATCCGAGGTGGTGTCATGTCTAGACCATACTGGTATGGAGTGGGTTATACTCGCGTGCATCTATGTGCCCCCCAATGATTTGATGATCAACCAATCAAATTGTGTAAATTTGACCATCCCGGATCAGCCCGAAAAAAACAAAACAAAGCGAAGAAAAGTGAAAATTACAAAAAATATAAGAAACAGTAGCCTAAACCCACCTTAGAATATTAATAAAAAGTGTTGGGAAGGCGATTTTATATATATATAGCTCCTCTTACCCTAAACTAACCTTAACTAACTGTTCTAACTCTAATTTTAGTCAAAAATTGGTAAAAAATCATTGGGGTACGCCAAAACGACCACTTTTTAAAATTTTTGAAAAGCCGTTGACACCGAAAAAAAATTTTCAACCCCGGAGAGAGAGTAAGAGTTACGCTATACAAAATAATATATCTAACCAGGCCTTTGCTTCTATATTTATATCTATGGGGCTTGACAAAACTCTAGAGTTGCTCTTCTACAACTTCGCTTGATAGTACCAAAACCTGCCAAAGTGCCTCGCTTAAAAGTCTGCATGTCTTTTTTATTTCTATTTTATAGCACAAAACATCCAGTAAATAGTCTTTGTGCCTGACAGCAGCATGGTGAAGTTTTGTTGTGTTAAATATATTAACTGTATAATTTTTCATAGTTTGATTTTTGTGAAAAGTTTGATACAAGAGATTGTTGGAAAGAGTTACTATAAATATTTAATGTTTTGCATTATTTATTTTTTTTTTATAAACATCAGCAAATTTTATATAAGGTAAAGGAGGGTAATTTGGCGAATACAGGTAATTTGGCGAATTTTAATACCTTCTTATCTAATGATCTGAATCGAATAATTTTTATACCTTTCGATTCGTCTCAATGAGGCGAATCGAATGGTACCAAGCTTGCCTGGTTCTGATCACTGGGTCACAAGATATTTTCGCACGTTTACACTTCGTCAAAATACCCTCAAGGATCATTTTTGTGCAATATATAATCGATGGTATTTTGTGATCCAGTGATCAGAATCGGATAAACTTTATAATATTCGATTCATCTCATTGAGATGAATCGAATGGTATAAAAATTATTCAATTCTTACCGCTGGATCACACAAGATACTATAAATTCGCCAAATTACCCTACCTCTCACTTTTTGATACAATTTATAATTCATTTAATGTCATGTTAAGACAAGATGTTATATGGCTAATTTTTTTATAAAAATAATTCTAAATCATATATAAAGTTTAATACAAAAAATAAAAACTTTTTTAATATTAAAATAAAAAAGTTTTTATATTAGTTATGTTAACTTCGCCAAATTACCCCCTTTTACCTTATAGATATATATCGATTACTAACTGGTAAGATATATATGATACTCATTACCCCTGCTGATTTCTATTGATAATGATAGTAATCAATATATATCGATATTAATCGATATATATCTGATATTATATCAATTAATTGGTAGATCGCAGTTAAAGGGTACAAGTTTTATATGGTTACACAGCGGAGATCAATTATAAAGAACTTCTGACACGTCTTTTTGACCTTATAATAAGTTAACATTATCTTCAAATAAATTCGACGTCTAATTCTCAAATTCAATAGAATATAACCCGTAGAATTAGTGAGTTAAGTAAATTTCTTCTTTACTGTAAAACTTCGAGATTTTACTCAGTAAGACACGCGCATTCGGGCCAGAATAATTCAAAGTTTTTAGTAATTTCGATTTCAACTTTTCTTTGTTTTATTTAAAAAGATATATGAAATCACCAAATTTATTTATGTTGCAACAAAAAAAGGTAAAATTATTTATTATTCCACGAAATAGTGTAATTTTCTACTCCGCAATCATTTACATGTTTACGTATCAGCGTTCACTACACCGTCTCGCGAGAAAACTTGAAGAAACCTTTATGATGAGACCTATGAGTTATTATATTACAGTCAGGATTTCCTAAATACATCTTCCTCGGGACCATAATAAGGATTGGAGCCTGTCAAAAAAAAAAATAACCAGTCAAATTTATGTTTTCTTGATTTGACCAGTTAAGAGATCGGTTAAACCCAACTCCCAACTAATCAACCATGTTTTTTATTTTTCTATAAACACTTACAGATTTATCTAATGGTAATTCGAACGGACAATTTAAAGTTGGAGTCTGCTATGACGAAAACATAGGCGCAACCAAAAGGCAGTTATATGGTATTTGAAAACTGTCAAAGGTAGCAATTCAAATGATCAATGTAATCTTGGAAACTGCTACTGAATTGGCATAGACGTAGCTAAAGGATGGGAAAAGGCATTTGAATAATATCCGAATTAATTGTATATTGTATTTAGTTTATATGTTTGAGGCTACTCAATAATGGTAGGATGGTGTAAGGGATAGTATCTAATCTGAGCATTATGTAATTCTACAATCTTTTTTTTTTCTGTACCCACTTCGAAAAAATGGGCAATAACTCTCATTGTCGTTTCGATTACTGTGTTATTAAGATCAACTCGGGTGTAATAAGGCGTATTTAGTATTAAATAAATATATAATAAATAGTGTGTATAGTATATGCATTTAGTATTATATATCTATTATATAAAATAAAACTGTTTATTTTATGTGAAATATTTCAATTTTATTCTACTTATTGCAAAACCATTATATTCCATTTACATGTAGTATTTAGCAGTGTTGATAACAAATAAATGCAATCTATTTATCTTTTTAACAACAATTCCATTTTGTTAGCAATAACCAACCTGATCTATTATTGTATCAGAATTTCACATATCAACAGATTTTTTGATGATAACAAATGTCTTATGTTCGTTTTTCTTAACCCTATTTTTGACAAAATTTTGTCAAATTTGATATTTAGAATAATAGAATGAAGTACAAATACTTACTAATTTTCTTCATTCGGAGAACTCACAGCTTTAAAAGTTTCAAGTGCGATGGCTGTTCCTTGTTGATCAAATTCCCTAAAATAACGACCAATCCAGTTTTGGATTGTGGTTACTTTGGGCACATGGTCCTCTTCAATTTCCCCAGAATGCGCAAACCTCAACAGTTCCTTATGCATCTCCTTGGCTGTCATTTTATCCTTGGGGTTTAGGTTTCCATTTAAAAAAAATTGTTTTAAAAAATTTACAACTTTTGCTTTGATTCTTTTCCCTCTTCCCTTTTTTCCGAACTTAGCATTTGCGGGAGATGCCCAACCTTTGGGCATTTGAAATGTTTCTTCAATGCTTCTAAAAAGATTCACGCTAGTTAAATTCGAAATAATCTCAATAAATCATACTGATTTTACGGACCTTTTGCTGGTATCATCTGTTTCAACAGATTTTTGATAATAAACGAATGCGTTAGGTTCATTCATTTCAACTCCAATTCCATTTCCCATTTCAGCAGATTCTTGGTGATAAATGAATGCACTATGTTCATTCATTTTAACTCCAATTCCGCTGGACTCTCCTGTTTCAGCATATTTTTGAAAATTAATAAATGCTTGATATCCATTCATTCTAGCATCATTTTCTAAATAAATAACGCAACAAAGTAAACAAATTATCAACTTATTTTTTGACTCAATCCAAATTTGAGCCTTAATTACCCATCCAGGCTGATTTTTGATAGTGGGCGAACGAATTTTGATTATTTATTTCAACCTCAATTCTATGGGAATTTTCCATTCCGGTAGATTTTTGTAAATGAATGAATGTGGGTTGTTCACCCTTTCTGGTGTCGTTTTCTAAATGAATAATATAAAAAACATTTTATATTTATCTTGTATAAATTACCACGACAAAAGTTCAAGAAACTAAAGAAATAGTTCCTACTATCAATATCCATCTCAGAACTTGGATAATAATCTTCGTCGCCATCGAAAACTATAACGTATACCTCACAATTAATATAAGTCAACGGCTTATTGAACTGGGTTTTAAAATTACTGCTTACCTTCCATTTCGATATCCTCACTCATTACGTTATTCGAAGGAACTACAATTTATCACAATTTTTATTTTACCTTTTTCTTAAGTTATTCCATTACAGCATACCTTTTATTGTTGGGATTGGCATAGTCCAATTAGATACGGGTTCTGTGTGTGCCGAAACTATAGGTTTTGGACGAATAAGAGATGCATTAGATTCTGCGGGTGAAAAATTTTTCCACGATCCTACATGAGGCAGTTCCTTAGCACGGATAAATCCAGCAAACGGCCCTTCCACGGGCCATTCCCAGCAGTACAGTTTTGAAATTCCAGTCATGGTTTTGATTTTTGCTTTTTTTTGCTTTGAATTTCTATTATTATTTTTTTTTTGATTTAACTCGATGTCTTCAGCTTCTGATCCACTACTTCTATCATCACGATTTATTTTAATTTCGGCCAACGATGTTCCAGAAAGCCCTTTCGCTGCCTCGACTATATCCTCGCCCTCAATCAAGTCAAAACCAACTCGAACATATCTTTTAATGCTATGGGTAATCTAATGTGGTATTAAAGCATCTAATATGTTAGTCTTATTAGTTTTTAAAAAATAACACACAATAAAAAAAATTTAATATCACGTTTGCATGATGAGAATCGATGGTTGTCTTAGCTTCCCCTGGCTCCAAAAACAACCATCGTTTTACTTTAATGGAATACCAAGTATGCCAATGCGCTATGATAGTCATCAATTCTGAATTGTGGTAGTGTGCACCGTTATCGGAAATTACAGTTATCCATTTTGGTTTCTGTTTCATTGAATCAAATACAGCTTCAAACGAAGATGCGGTGAACCAGGCATCTTGCTTTGTGTCAGTAGACCAATGGTCGAACGCCCGAATATCTAACATATCTTGATTCTCTTTTTTTCTAAAAACTAGTATAGTGTGCAAAGTCCAACCTCTTTTACCAAAAAAGTCTTTTTTAGTTTCACGGGCTGATTTCGGAAGAACTCTCATCTTATAATCAGCAACAACTAAAGCGCCTTCAGGGTCCAACTGAGCTAATGTTGCCTTGAACTGAGCGTTAAGATAAATTTTTCGCGCTTGGTGGCCTAGGTAATGCTTTAATCGCTCTTGAATTTCATGTAATTGTGCTATGTGTTCGTTAGATACACGGTTTTCTAACTGATCAAAAAACTTATAAAATCGTTCACACTTAGAACATCTCGAAAGATGTAAAGCCGTGCATTCTCCAAAAGCATAGGTAAGACAATGATCAATGCAAGGATCGTGCGAAATTTTTCCGTCTGGTGTTATTATTAATTCTTGCTCAAAATCTCTCTTAAAATGACGCCGCAGGTGTTCAATTTGCGAAAGTATTTCATTCTAATAAAAAAAAATTTATTTTGCTCTAATAAAAAAATTTATTTTCTAATAAACAACCCTCATATTCCAATCAAATTCTGAACAATTCCAGTTTAAAGAAATTTTTGCACATGGAAAGACCATCAATTAATACGTGTACATACACTATGTGCAAACTAAAAACTTCCAAACCAAAATTTTTTTTTTTGTTTAATAAAAAAGGTTACTAACAAAAAAAAAAAAAAGAAAGTCTGCTAACAAAAAAATTTTGCCAACAAAAAAGAAGCTTGTTAACAAAAAAAAAAAAAAAACAAAAATCCCCAACAAAAAAAAATTTTGCTTGCCAACAAAAAAAAGAAATTACATTCAAATAAAAAAAAAAGTTTTTAATACCATTTCGATTTTGTCAGTAAATGTGCTTCGAGCAATTCCAATTAAAATTTCAAGTGGTTCAAAACCGTAATCGTTACAAATTCTGCAAAGGCCACCCAAATCGCTCCGATATTTTAGATGTGTACAATTTGCAATGCGGCCCATGAAAGAGGTTTTTTTCATCCCATTGGGGAAAGTTTGTTGGAACTTTTTCCAAAGTGAAGTCTTGTTATCACGTAAATAAAGGACAGGCAAGTTAGTTTTCAGGTCTGTTTTGTAAGAACTCATTGTAACGTTATCTTTATCGGAAAAAAATATTTCGAACTGTCTTTCTTTAAATTCTGACATTAATTTTGTTGTCTTTTTTGGCATTTCTATTGGTGGTGCACCAGCACCGTAGAGACGAGAATGTTTTCTGGCTTTGCTTATAGTTTTTGACGTTACCTGTATTTTATAATAATTATATATCACATTAATAAAATTTTATAAAAAAAAAAATACTTGATATCTTATTCCTAATTCTCTTTTAAGAACTTGATAATCAAAGTAAGATGCAATAATAGATAATATTCGGATTTTTCCACCAGCCCCTCTTTTATTACTTTCTAGTGCATGGAGAAAACTATCCCAGAATTGACAACTTGTAGCAACATTACATGGAGAATTTTGATCTTTTATCTGAATTAATCCCCAATGATGTAAGTTTTTTAGAGTTTGCCGATCAGCCCTAGGATTTACAGCACACTTCCAAAATTCAACATCAGATTCCTCTTTGGAATAAGGCGTAATATTTGTACACCCGCAAGCTAGGAACATAGAACGCCAAGCTGCTAGTTCTTTATGTTGAAATGAATGACCAGGTGGGTATACACTATGTAAAACATGTGGCAGCCGAACTATTGTACCTTGTGTGAGCCATTTAGTAAAAAGAACGTGCCAGTCTTCGTTAGGTATTGAAATTTTTCTACGTTTAATGTGCAAGTCAAAAATTTGTTTTAAAATTGATGTGTCATTTCATTTAAGCGATGTACATGTCATGCATTTCATATTTTCTTTTTCATTCGTTAATAATGCTCGAACCTTCGGATCTTTTAGCCCAAAAAGTGCAAGATGATCCTTATTTTTGTGCATTCCATAATTCTCCCAAACGACAGTTGGTATTTCACCAACGTATTGATGTACTTCATTTCTACCTTTATAAACCCTTAAACTACAATGATCGTCTAAAACTTGTTGCAAAATAAGGTAGGTTTCTGAACCACGGCGTGATAATAAAGATGATGTGTAACCAGAACTAGCGTATAGAAGATCTTCGCGTGAAGAATATCCAATATTTGAAACTACTATAGTAAACTTGTCAAAATTTATGAATAATGGAAAAAACGAAATGTCAGTAATGATTTCTGATATAATCTCTTCATTATAAAACCCAAGTACTGCCAAACCCGAATGTTCAGTTTGACCTCCAAACAATTCCCAATATAATAAGTTGACTGCTTTTGTAGGTGTGTTTTGTATATCACCAAATTTTTCTCCCACAGAACACAAAAAGCCTGGCTGCAAGGGGTTTGATGGGTTATTAACAACAGATATAAAAAATTCGTAGCTATTTATTACAGTTATTACGCTCATATAAAGACGAAAAGGAAGATTTAAAACACTATTATTTGCAGTTTTTAGATTTGGAATCCACCAATCTCGAGCATATGTTCCGTAATGGAGATTTGTGCTTATTTGCCCTTTGTTCACAAGTCGTACTGTATATTTTTTATTTTTTGACATTTTAAATGAGACGATCTTTCAGCATTCGCAGTACTATAAAATTTTACTATTAAATGTCTGTCACCTATGATTAATAAATGTTGATCATTTTGTACCCTTTAGTCACGATTTGTCAATTAATAATTATTATATTCACATAATCATGCTTTTTAAACATTTTACAGGTTTTCGCAAGTTTTTGCAAGTTTTCACAAGTTTTCGCAATTTAATTATAAATTTTTATTTATTTATTATTATTATATAATATTTTAAATTATTAAATATACAATATTTGCAAGTTTTCGCTATTTAATGTAAAATTTTATTTTTTTTTTTTAAATGTTAAAGGTGAGACCAAAATTTTATTTTTTTATTATATATTAATTTTAAATATTACATATATTATATATTATTATAAAAAAATAACAAAAAAAAAATAAATACAAAAAAACGAAACCAAAAAATTAAAAAAATGAAACCAAAAAAAATAAACTATTATATTCTTTATATTCACTCATATTTGCTTATATTTGCTCATATTTGCTTATATTTGCTTATATTTGCTACTTCTTGCAAAGTGCCAAAAAGTTAGATTGTTTTCTTGCAAAGTTCTAAAAGAAGTAAGGAATAAATAAAATAAAATAAAAAAAATAAGTATAAAAAACAAACAAAAAAAACAAAAAAAATAACAAAAAACAAACCCGAAAAAAATAAACTATTATATTTCACTCATATTCACTTATATTCAATTATATTCGTTCATATTCATAACTTCTTGCAAAGTATCAGAGATATTAGAATTGGTGTTCTTGTATAGTCTGGAAAAGTCAAATCGTTTTCTTGCAAAGTTTCGAAAAAAGTAAAGAATAAATAAAACAAACAAAAAACAAAAATGTAAGCAAACTAAATAAAAAAATAAACAAAGCCCCAAATCTCCATTTCGAGTTCGTGTTTTTGCAATTTAGAAATCAAAGGTTTTCGCAAAGTGCTAGAATAAAATAAATTAATAAAAATAAAAAAAAACAAAAACAAAAATCATAAAACAAAAAAATAAATAAAACGAAACCTTGCAAAAACTTGTGAAAACTTGCGAAAACTTGCTTTTTGAACTTTTGAAATTGCTAGAGAAAGTAGTTGTGTATTCTTGCAACATGTCAAAAGGCTGAGTTAGCTTGCGCTAAGTACCGAAAAGTCACTGGATTGTTTGCAAAGTACTAGTGGTAAAGTGTAAAAATAAAATAAAAAAAATTAAAAAATTAAAAATTTATAAATAAAAAAAACAAACCAAAACTAAACAAAACCAAAAAAAAACAAAAGAAAAACAAAAAAACAATGTAAAATTAATAGATCTAAATTATAAACAAAAAAAAAACCAAAAATCTAATTTGATTTTGTAGTACAGGCATCAAAAATCATCAAAACATTTCGAAAATATTAGTTCAAACGTGTTTTTGATATGATGCAGATTACAGATCTACTGATCCCAAAATATTTCGAAAGTATTCAAAATATTAAAAAGAAAAAAAAAAGAGAAAAAAGAAAAAAAAAGTAAGAGGGAAAAGGGAGAGGGGTAAAAATAGATCGAAACGGCCTTTTTTTTTATTTTTTTTAAGTTTTTTTTTTTTATTTTGTAGTATATGTATTTATGATCTAGGACACATTACAAATTAGATGGGCATAGGAAATTTTTTAAAAATTTTTTTTTGTTTTTTTTTGTTTTTTTTACCCAGTGATTTGGGTTGAAATTTTTGTGACAGGTATATAATCATTAAAGATCTATTAATCATTATATATCATTTCAAGTAATTATGATTATAATTGATTTATAGATATATATATTTTTTTCACTTTACAACTATGCGCTACTTTTATTAGAAGTTAAATATAAAGAAATTACATAAACTATAAACTAATTATAATATAGGCTATTACCCAGCTGCCCTTATAGTTGTTGCACTGATATTTGTTAGTCTCAAAACCATACATGATATCACTCACATATTTCTTTAAGAACATATCCAGGTTCTCAGTTACTTTAAAAATTTTAACATTTAAATTAATCTCAAATACACCAACTTGCTATACTTGGTCCCGTGATTTGGCATAGTATGGAACTCTCCACCAAACTGTTTACTTTTTTTAATTGCTCTGTTTTCTTTTCTTTTTTGGCACTCTTTTCTTTCTCTTCTCATTGTACTCCGAACTTGCTGAGGCCACGAGGAGTGTATTTTGAGATTCTTTTTCTGGGTTCTTCTTTTTCATGTTTTTACTAATACCGACTTGATTTTCCCAATGTACGACAGCTGCACATCTCTTCTTCCAGATGAGATAAAAATACTCTTGGATAAAAAAAAAGATTCCGTCCAAACAAAGGTTTGCCTTCTTTTTGCTAAGTCCTTTCTTATATAAGCATGTCCATTTTTCTTTTTCTGCAAGACCATAAAGGTAAAGTTCTCTTTCAAGATATCTTTTTTCCCCTATACTGCTCAATAAGACTTTTTTGAGGTCTTGAATTTGCAACATAAATCTTGTTTTGTCCTTCAAAACCACCCAGGCAGCTGCCAAACCATGCGCTTCAATATCAAACCAATTTTTTCCAGACCACTACAGCGCATTAAATGACTGAGATCTTCTTTGCTACCACTCTTGCACATAATACAGTTTGGAGACTTGTACAGCCAGGATTTTTGTTTGTGCAATTCTTCTAAAGTCAGTAGAAGATAAATAGTCTCTTGGTCCGTAATACAAGTTTGAAGCTGCTTTCTATTGTTCTGCATCTTGCACCATTTAGCTCCTTCAATTTTCCCCCATTTAAATCTCCAGTCAAGATCTTCCTCCTTTAGACCCTTGCTTCGAAGAAGGTTATTACTCAAAGTAAGGCATTTTGCTTCATGTACCTTTTTTTGAGTTGCATAATGAACTTCCGTGGACAATCTTCAATGAGTTTTCCTTTCCAACCTAATGAGACGTTCCATCTAGTGACATTAGAAGGTGACCATTTCCACTCATTCTCGAGGTATGCACCCTCCTTTGCAAACTTGTCGGCTAGTTCATTCCATTGCAGCCTGCTAGAATAGGAAAATGCAATACATTAGAAAAGAAGCTTAGTACAATAGAGATTCGTAGAATAGAACTAGAGTTGATTAAGAAGCAGGGTTTAGAAAAGAAGATCATTCACATACTTGAAGACTTGGTTATTAAAAATATAGAGGAAGATAGAGTAGACTACATTTTTTATACAGATGTTTCTTGGTATAAGAAGGAGAGCTGCATGGGTCCAATTAGAAAGAGATGAAGTATCGCTTGTCTCTTCGGGCAAAGTTAGAGTAACAGATTGGCCTTCTTTGACCAGGTCAGAACTAGTTGCAATTCTGGGGGCTTTGTTAGTAGTTAAATCAGGTTTTCGAGTTATGATCAAAATGGATAGTTCAGCCGCAATTAGTAGTATTGAAAGCGCGTGCAAAGTATGGAGTTATAAAAAATTGCTCAAGCTAAAGAACAGATCAATCCTAGACAAAATCATAGAAGTGATCCAAGTCAAGGGGATTCGCATGGATTTAATTAAGGTGAAAGCTTATAGCAAGCGCCAAATGACCTTTATAGTACTTTAAAGGAAATGGCATGAACTATCTGTTATTTTTCCTAGCTATACCATCTATCCTTCCTAAACATTCCTTCTGGTCTATTTCTAGTTGGCAATCATTCTCTTTGCCTTTACTATTTAAGCTGCACTCTTTGCACTTCTCAATCTTGACCTGTTCTTTTTCCTCTGTAGCTTCTACCCACTAGTCTATAAGGGCTTTGCATTGTAACTTTTTGCTCATATGGCCCAAGAGCATAAGGTCTTTGCCTTTTCCTTTTTTCCTAACTAGAACCCAGTTTTTGTATCTTCTGTCTTCTTGCAATTTTTTTGGTTTCAGTATCGCAATTGTGTTGGTACCACCTTCTGCCTGATATGTTTCTTTGAGTTCTCTTGAACTTGTATGTTTCAGGACTGCCTCCTCGATCTTGCTGAACCAACCTGGAGTTTTCCCTCTTGTACTTTTCCTTTTAATGGCCTTAATTTGACTCCATGTTAAAAGGTTCTTTCCTGACAGGTCCATGATTTGGTCTAATGTTACGATTTCTAGGTTAATTCTTATATTCATAAACTGTTTTATTGATCTTTCATCTAAAAATTTCACAATTGGGCTCTTTTTTGTTATATCAGTGTCCAGTCCACTTCTTGCCATGAAGTTAATATTAATCGCTTTGCATCTTTCTACTATATTACATGAAAGATTTCCTTTCCATAATTTGACAAAAGCAATATTAAAATGACTACTATGAACATCTTGAATTATGCTGGCTTTAATGGCACCCTATTTCATCCTTATCTCTGTTAAAAGGCCAACTGTCTCTATACTATTTAATCTCTTTAGAAGACTTGTCGTTTGTTTGGCTAGAAGTGTGTCCCCTAGTGATTTAAAACCAAAAACTCCACTGTAGAACATTACATCATTTAGTGAAGTTTGCGCCATTCCTAACTTTCTGTTAAAAAGCTGAATTAGTGGCTGATGTATAGCCATTAAGTCCTTTTCTGAGAATGTTGTTATCTGTAACATGTACTCAAGCTTGGGTAGCAGTACCTGATTGTTAATATAACTCAGTTGGCTAGCTATAACCCTTTTTCTTTCTAACAGGTGTACGAACATTCCTACTATTCTTCTCGCTATCCTCTTAATCCAAACGAGCTCCCTGGATATAAAGAGGTACACACCTAAAAATTTAACATCGCACAATCTTTTTTCCACTAGAAGTTTGGCCTTGCAGAAATCTATGAATTTTTCTTGGTAGAGCATCTTGGAATTCAAAACCACCAATTTTGACTTGCTACCATTAATTTCGATGTCGTTAATGCGAAAGAATTGCTCTGCTATGTAAATAATCTTTTCCATCTGCCTCTTCGAAATTGTGATTCACGTAGTATCGTCAGCATATACTAACACTGCTTGACGTATACTTAGGCCTTCTTCTGTGCAGCTACTCCTACCTACTTTACTAACTTCTACTTTATAACCCAGGTCTTTATCTTTCTGTACTCTCTCTAGCAGAGAGTCGTAAAAAATGCACCATAACAGCGGGAAAATCACTTCCCCCTGATCGATCCTGTCCTCTGCAGTGAATTCCTCTATAAGATTGTAGTTCATTATTATTCTCATGCGTCTTTCTTTAAAGAGATTTATTATAAATCTGATTAATAGTTGCGAAAGCTTTATTCTTCTGAGTGCTTTTTCCAATATTACTAAACTAACAGAGTCAAAAGCTTTTTCATATCCTGAAAAGCAACCACATCTCTTTTTTCTTTTTGTGCGCCTCCTCTAAAATCGAGCTTAAAATGTGTACCGGTGTTACTATTCGGTTGGGAAATATCAGACCCGCCAGTAGAGCTATCAGGATAGTAAACGATATTTACGAGTTAACAGCAGAGAAGTTCAGAGAGAGAATTATGAAAGGGTTAGAGTACTTTGGCGTAAAAGGAGTTGAATCAAGTATAAGGGGTTAGAAAGGGATGGATGGGTATATAATTAAATAAAGAGGTTATCTAACGATATTAATTGTTAATTAGCAGAAACAATTAAACAATACAGCAGTTAAATAAATCTATCTATAGTCCTAAACGTATTATCAATAAAACAATCAAATATCAGTGTATCGATATGTATATCAGCAGCAGTGTCAAAATAATCAAACAATAAATAAAATAACTAATAAAACAAATAACAAACAGCAGTGTAATGTTAACAAGCAGTGTTAAGAATTCGATAATAACAGTGTATATAAGTTGCCTTCGACTTTGAAATGCCTACTAACTTATATAGGGTCAAGGTTTATGATTAAACAAAGGAGTCAGATCGAAGTCTGAAGTCTTTATTGAAGGCAGAATTTGGGCCTTTAAATACATGTTTTTAGATACATAAATTAATTACAGTACTCTATTCAAGAAAACTTTTACCTGCGTCAACTTATTTTTAGAATCATTCGATTCTTTTCAACACCAATCCCTTTATTAGTCACATTAATTTCAACCACACCTTTGCCTTATTTAAAAGTTCCATCCGTGAAGATGAAAATTTGAAATGTATCAGCAGATTCCTGAAAATATTTGAATGCCTTGAGGCATCCAAGATAGGCCAAATATTCAAGTGTCGCCATAAGACAAATACTGAAGACTTCTTATTCAAGCGCGTTGGTGTAAATGAAGGTCAGGTGGTAGCAGTCGATCCATCTTCTGATCAATTATCACATCTATAAAAGACTTCAATTCTATCTTTAGTATAATATTCCAATAAAGTAATAAGAAATGATATGTATACATATAACAAAATAAGAAATAACAGAGATATGTATATAATAACAAATAAAGAAATAGAAAAGAATGTTCATATGTCAATTGGTCATCGATCAAATCGATAATTGGGGTTTGCAGTTTAAGAGTTCAGAGTGATCGATGTAATTGAATCACGGGATACCGATAGGGCTATCAGAAAAAAAAATTTTTAATTTTTTAAGTATAACAAACTCCCCTACTTAATTATCGAGCTCCTGCGAGATGTAAAGGTCTGAACCACAATCAATCTGATTTGCTGGAGGATGATACAACTTCAAACAATTACCATGATACTTCTGTTTCAGCACCTTATCATCCATGGTCCTAAGTTTATAACACTATTACCAAGAGTGTCATGGGTGTAAAAAGGTCTCTCTCATTTTTCTTTCAGTTTATCTTTATGGGTCCCTTCTAGAAACAATTTATAATAAAGGACTTGATCTCCTATAGTGTACCTTTCAATGATATATTTCTGGTCATAGCGCTTCTTTTGGTGTAATTGAGCTTTTTCAGTTCTTTCTTGCGCTTTTCTTTGAATTTCCGGTATATCTCCTAATAATACGTCAACTCTTCTGAGAATGTTGGAATGCAAGTCTCTTTTATTCAAAGGAGGTGTCAATTTTAATTCAGTAATTTTCTTTGGAAGAATAGTGTCTCTCCCATAGAGCAGATAGAAGGGCTCGTAACTCGTCACGGCATGTCAGGTGGTCCAATAGGCAAATAGAGCAGGGGAGATAAATTGATCCCAATCGAGATAAAATTGGATGGTACACTTGGACAAGACTTCACAAAGGGTCCAGTTGAAATGCTCAACCAACCCATTGGTCTGGGGTGATATGCAGTTGAATACCTATGCTGGAATTGAAGTTGGTCACAAATATGATCGACCAATTTGTTGGCAAAATGCTTTCCTTGTCTAATAAGAGTTCCTTGGGGCTGCCATGCCGACAAATAATGTCTTCAATTAAAAAAGTGGCGACAGCTGAGGCGGTTGCTTCTGATAGGGCATGTGCTTCTGGCCATTTGGTAAGATACTCAGTGACAACGATGATATATTTCTTTCCAGATTTAGTAGGAATTAAGGGTCCAACAATGTCAATCCCTATGCGGTTGAAGGGTTGACCAATCTTGATCAGGTAAAGGGGTTAACGTGTTCGGGGTCTTCCTCTCCGCTGACAAGCGTTACAGGACCTCACATACTTCTTAATATCTTCTCCCATCTGCGGACAAAAGAATCTCTGGGAAATTCGCTAGAGAGTAGAATAAAAATTAAAATGTCCGGATAAAGGGTCCAAGTGCATACTAAAAAGAATAGCAGGGACCTCATGAGGTAACAGTACTCGAAGCAGTCAGTAAGGGGGTTAACGCGATCTTTTAAACAGTAGATTGTTAGTGATGATATAATGTCTTGTTTGGGTAATTAACTGCTTTTGTCCACAGTAGTTGGGTTGGTAAGGTAATCAAAAAATGTTTTGTAGACTTTGGGATCCATTGTGATATAGTTTTGATGAGACAAGAAAATACAACAGAGAATGAAAAATGTAGAAAAAATGAAAAATAAAAGAAGAAATACTAATAGTTGATAATAAAAAAGGGGTTGGTAACAGATAGTCAGAAAAACAAGTTGGAATGAATATCAGATGGTTCAGAAATTCGAGACAAGGAATCGACGTTGGTATGTTGTCTTCCGGCTCGGTGTTTAATGGTAAAGTCAAATTTTTGTAGGGATAAAATCTGGAAGTTTTCGATTAATCATAAATTTGAGGGGTGAATGGTTAGTAATCAAGGTGAATCGGGTGCCATGGAGGTACTGACAGAAATAAGTCACTGCCTATATAACGGCTAAACATTTTTGTTTCGTGACCGAATAATTCTTTTCTGCTGAAGTTAAGGTTTGACTGGCATACGAGATAACTCTCTCTCTACCTTGATCATCTTTTTGGAAAAGAATAGCACCGATAGCAATTCCCAAAGCATCGGTAAACAATAAAAATTCTTGGTCGAAATTTGGATAAGCAAGTACAGGAGCGGAGGCAAGTTTTTCTTTTAATGATTGAAAGGCTTCTTGTTGTAACAGGGTCCAAATATAATTTTCTTATTTCTTCAAAAGAAGGTTAAGAGGGGCAGCAAGCTTTGAAAAATCCTTGATAAATCTACGGTAGTAGGAAGCCAAATCTAAAAATCCACAGAGTTGCCGGAGGGTCATAGGGACGGGAAAATTTCGAACCACTTCAACTTTCTTGGGGTCAGTCGAAATTCCTTGGGTACTAACAATATACCGAGATACTTAAGTTCCCATTTTGCAAAGTAACACTTACAGGGATTTAATTTTAAACCAGCGTCATAAAGACATCTAAAAAGTTACCTCAAATGCTGAAGGTGCTCATCAAGGCTTGACGAAAAAATATTAATATCATCAAGATATATAACGACAAATTTCCCATTGATACCTTGAAAAATTTAATCCATTAAACATTGGAATGTAGCCGGGGCATTCATCAAGCCGAAAGGCATAACATTAAACTCAAAGGTCCCCAAGTGATAGATGAAGGCTGTCTTTTCTCGGTCCTTAGGATCCGGAGAGGCTTCAGCAGTAAAAATTTTATGCATGACTAAACTAGTTTTTCCTAAATCCTGGGGAGTCTAAGCAAAAAGGTCCTTATGCTCAAGAATAAACTCATTCACACTTTCTCAAGCTTTATCTTCAATCAGTCCGATATCTATTTCGGGAGTCGACTCGAAATGTTCATCGAAGAAAAACTTCTGGCCTTCCTCGAAACTTTTTTCCTCAGACTCAGAAACGTACTCATCATTATCATTCTGATAGTCATCGTCACTATTCATTTCCCACCACGCTTTGTGAACACCCCATCATTCAGGAACAAGATTATATAGAGAAACAGCATCTTCTTTATCTGAGTCAGCATAATAATCGGGTGGAAGTTCATGGGGCCGATAGGAGTATCATTGGATTATCAGAAAGAAACTGTTCATCAGAATTTAAAGTGAAATCCGAAAGGTTATAAAAGTAAGAAATGTCTTCTTCTTCTGAAAATTCGTACAGGCGTTCTTCTAACTCTTCTTCTTCGTACTCATCCTCAATTTTCTCTTCCTCATCTATCTCAAGTTCATCTCCGTCCTCTTTCTCCTTTTCATTTCCAGTTTTTGGGTTATGATTTTCTTGTATTGGGTTATGCTGTATTCGGCGAAATTCAACTGGAACTATAATTTCTTCGTTCTCCCAATGTAGAGCTATTTCGGAAGCATTATAATCTATTTTTGCATGGACTTTGGATAACAATTATTTCTGACTATAGCCTGATATGATAGGGCGTCTGTAATGACAACATCAATCAGAATTTTTACTCCTCCCACAAAAAATGGAAAGTTTGAAATTTTTCTAATAGCACGTTTGCTCTAACCATGAACATTAACCATATTGACGGTGGAAGGCCTTTCAATTTTAAGACCTAGTTCATTTAACAAATGAGAAGAGACAACACTCCCGGAAGAACCACTATTCACTATGAGTGGAATAATTTTATTATAAACAACTGCATTACAGTATAAGGCTGTAAAGGTGGGGTTGGTTGGAGATTGACAAAAGTCTGGAACTTTCTTTTAGTGGTAACTTTTTTTCGAAGCCCTTGAACCAATTGCGTGCACATTGCAGGAACTGACCAAAGTAATTGTCCGAAAGTAATATTGGTTGTTTTGTCTAGGATATCGGCCACAATAGAGTAGGGGGTACAAGGGCTGATATTTGCGAAGGATCATTGAGGATTTTCTTTTTTCAGATGATCGGAGCCCAATTGGTCTTGGTTTAAGATGGAGGATTCGTCACTATCTCAGTTGGGCATACTGTTTCCTTTCTCTGACCCTCTTAAACCGAACCTTCTGCAGTTCGTCGTCTCTTGAGCTGGGTAGATTGACTAGGTCATTTATTTTCTTCTCCTGCCATGAACATCCGATCATCTTCATGAAGGTTTAAAAAGTGTGAGCATTATTGAGCGCAGCTCCGTTATGACCATTTCCATTATTATTGACAGTTGGGTCGACGTTGACTATTTTGGTTCACAGGGATCGCATTGCTACCAGTAGCCACAGCTCCCGAATTATTAGATGGGGAGACTGAGGACAATTTCGTACATAGTGTCCAGTTTGTCCACATCGATAACAAGGGTACCGTAGGACCCCGAACAATACATATAGAGGTTACATTAGCTTTAATATAAACTTTTTAAAATTTTTATCCACTTTTTATCAAAGCTAATTAACCATATTTTACATATCCCTTAGATTGTAACACAGGCAAATTTGCCTGCGTATTTTAAAATTTTTAATAAAATTTTAAATATTGATTTTAGCCATATCTTTTCTAAGTAATTTTAAGTTTTGTTTTAGTAACTTTGTTATAAAATTTTTTTAAAATCATTAGAAAACTTTAATATAATAAATATTTAAAGTTCTGTATTGGCATGTTTACTATTAAAATTTTTCTTTAGATTTTTTCAAATTTTATATATTCCCGTCTATAAAAAAAATCTTTACTTCTAATACAAGTCTTAATTTTTACAAGTAAATCATTAAAGTTGCAATAATGAAAGTTATCATCCTTTATATAAACTACAATATTGTCTTAAGAACTATAGTTCTAAAACTAAAACTAAATAAGATCGCAGAAAAATTGTAATAAAATTTTTTAAAAAAATTTTTTCTTAAAATTATCTATTTTCAGCTTATATGTAACTATAATTTATTTTCTTATAATATAAAAACTAATTTTGCAAAAAAGTAATCCTTATTTTCAAATATAATTGTACAAAGTTTTATTTAATTATTTTAGTATTTTAAAAAAGTAAATCAGAGCTAAAAAAG
>QKWP01000197.1:91584-116728 GCA_003550325.1 Gigaspora rosea | reverse complement strand
GAAAAAATAAATAAAGCGAAACCTTGCAAGAACTTGCAAAAACTTGCAAAAACTTGCGAACGCTTGCGAAAACTTGCGCCATTTCTCTAAAGAAGTGTTCTTTAAAATTTAGAAATTGCTGGGGATATGTTCTTTAAAGTGTTAGAAGTCGTAGTTGGCATGCGCAAGGTTTCGAAAAGTTGGTTGTTTTTCTTGTAAAGTGCCAAAATAAATATAAAATAAAAAAATTAAAATAAAATAAATAAAAAAAAATAAAAAAACAAACGAAAACAAAAAAAACAAACGAAAACAAAAAAAACAAACGAAAACAAAAAATGAAAAACAAAAAAGTGAAAAAAACAAAATAGAAGATCTAATTATAAACAAAATATCTAATCTGATCTTGTAGTACAGAATTTGAACTTCATCAAACTATTTCGAACTATTTCGAAAAATTAGCCCAATGCGCGATCCAGGTTACAAATCTATTGATCCAGCTTGTTTTCTGGTCCTAAAATATTTCGAAAGGGTTCAAATATTTATATAAGAAATTTAGTGTAAATTTACGATTTTTTACAGTTTATAAAAAAATTGTAAAAAATTTAGCGTAAACTTTTGCAAGTTTTTACAATATATAAGAAAATCGTAAACTTACATAAAAGGTTTAGTGTAAAACTATGCAAGTTTTACAGTGCATAAAAAAATCGTAAATTTACATAAAATTTTTACATAAATTTACGATTTTCTTACACATCATAAGACTTACGTAGTATTACACTAAATTTTACGTAAGGTTACAATTTTCTTACATACTATAAAAACTTGCGCAAGTTTACGCATATATATTTTTGCTGATGAATCCCTTAGCTAAAAATTTTGCTTCTCTTTTCTGTAGATTTGTCTCTACTAGTCCAACTATATTCATATCTTCTTCCACTGCCCAGGAGGTCAGAAATTCAATCCTATGTTTATGTGTTTTAAGCCCATTAATGTTATGAAATGCACAAGTAATACTTCTTTTCTGACCCCCTATCATGAATGCGGTACCCTTGCTGGGCTTGAGTACCATATCAGTTGCATGTGCAACTGGGCGCCTTTAGAAGTGAGAAGGGCCTACCGGCCTTTGATGCTTCCCTTCAATTCTATCCAGACGTTTGAGAATTTCTACCAGAATGCTACTTCCATAGGGATTCTCCTTGTTTGACCCGTGGAATGCTGATTTTTTGCTTATGTACCCTGCTGAGTACTTTCGTCCCCTGGATTGGCTGCGATTTTTCTGTGTTTTGTCTCCTTCAGGTTGATACATTTTCTCCTTTTTGTACTAAAACTGAAAGAGTTTTGCGTCTGATTCTCATTATTTGCTTGCGCACTTAATCTTTCATGGAATCTACTTTGTTGCTTATCAGGTCCTAGCCTGGTATTATTTCCTTTCTTAAAGCCAGGCAATTCCAATTTTGTGTTATAATAAAACACTTGCTCCGATGTACCTCTTCTTAAGTCTTCTTCACTTTTAAAGTATATACTAGCTGTGGCACGTTGATTTCCATTATTATTTGACGAAATGTATACCACTTTTGCTTTAATTCCTTTAAGTTGTCTTAGCAGTACTGTTTCAACTACTGAAGTAGGTAGGTTTTTTGTTATCACCTTGAATTTGTTTCGGTCCAATAAAGTCTCTTTATCAAACCTTCTGTGTGTCATTCGGGTCATTTTTCCATTTTCATAATGCAACCCCCAAGATTTTTGTAACAATTCCCTCCTGTTTGTGTTCTTGGGCCATAATTCTAAGAAAACTGCTTTGGTGTTTTTGCTTCTTAAAAATTCTTTGACTGTAACTTTCCTATAAAAACTTAAGTTTCTTCTAATTTGGAAGGCTTTCTCTTCTAGAGGCAAGTCCCAAATGGTAATCTCTATCTTCTGCCTTACATACTTTTTTCCTTCGTTTCCTTTGAACTGAATTCTGTTTCGTTTCCGTTTTGTTGCTCGACGCAGCTTCTTGTATACCTTGCATATCATTCTCTTCGTATACTACTTCAGCTGCAAGTGCACCTATTTTTCCTTCTTGCTTGTTGTTCAATTCCTTGTTAGTCGTCCTTATTGACATTTGAACTTCGACTTCTGCAAGTTTATCTTTGGCTTCCTTTGCTAGTTCCTGAGTTGTTTCTTTGGCAATGACGACTGGTGCTTCTCATATGTCTTGCATACTACTTTCTTCTTTGTTTGATAATACTAGAAGGTTTATTTCTGGACCATCTGCTAGGAAATTAATTGGCCCACTCTTTGTGTTATTCTTTGCTCTTTTAATTTCTGCTTTCGTTGACTCTTCAGTTAAACTTTTTGCTCGCTTGTTTTTGCTGAGCTGTTCTTTAAGTTCATGCGTACCATAATCTACTGTACCACATTCTGATAGTAAGAGTAACTCCTTTGTGTCTTGGAGATATGCATATTTTTCTTTGTCCTTGTTAAGTATTTCTGTAAATTCTATTTCTGCCTTGGACAGGGACTTGTTGCTAGCCTTTTTGTATTCAATCCAGTCAAAAGTGTCTAAAGCCTGTCTAATTACACAAATCATGTTTGCATTGTTAGTGCCTAGCCACATGGCTACTACGTGATCCTTTGTGGATACATCGTGTTTAACCTCCTGTAAAACCAATTGAGCACCCTCCCCATTTTCTCTAAAATATCTCTACACTTGCATAGAATTTCTATTCCGTTGTGTGCTGTTCCAAAAACTTCTCGATGTTTTATATCTGCTTGTTTGTTGTAAATTAATTATTAATACCAAACTACTGACGCGTTTGTTTACTTGGATAACAACTTTGGTAATGTTCCATTTTGTTTGATTGTTTGTATGGTCTATGCATTTGTTGTTAATGCTTGTGTTCTGCAAACAGTGTGTCTGCAAATGCCCACTTTTTCCTAAAAGAGTTTTTTTTGACAATGTTTTTGAGACTACTTCTATAAGAGTTGCTTTCTGCAAGTTTCTTTTCTATAAAACTTATATTCAAATTAAGTTTTTTTACGTTTTCTTAGAACGCCTTTGTCTGGTTTCTATTGGACTTTCGTGTATACTGCTAAATTTTCCTTAGCTAAAATTTGGTGCAAGTAATCGACGGAAAGAGTTTTGTTCTTTTGGATTTATAGATATATAACAATTTAATGTAAAAAATAATATATATCGATTATAGATATATATCGATTTTTTATCCAATTAATCGATATATAACGATATTTTATAATTGATATAAAATGATTAAGTGTTATATATTAATTAATATCTGATCAATATAAAACGATTAAGTGTTATATATTAATTAATATCTATATATAAAATTTTCTGATGAACTTCGGCAATCATGCCAATACTTTTTATTAGTCATCATACTTTTAATCTATTTCATATCTATTTTATACAGGTATGAATTTATGGCCAATTGATCACACCTAATCTTTACAAGTATTAGCTAACCCAGCTCTTTGTAACAAAAATTCCAAATTATCTATGTTTGATTTGCTATAGTAAAATTCACCTCTATACTAATTTTTCTTGCAACTGAAAAACTTAATAAATTACCAGAAGGCTTTTTCCTGCTTATCATGATTGCCTCCTCTTTTCTTAATTCTAAACCTTCTTTCCTTAACTTTCTGAGTAGAAAAAAAAACTTCTAACTACTATATGAAAAAAACTTTACAATAAAAGAAAAAAAAAGAAAATTTAATAAGGTGAAATCTCTATACGAAAACAACTATAAGACAACAATTATTACAATAAGAAAAAAAAACAAAGAAAAAAAAAAAGTTAGAAAAAAAAGAAAAAAACAATCTATGATAAACATACTATTATAACCTGTACCAAGTAAAAATAAAAATTATATAAGAAATGCAATATTTGTATATCTCTATTGTAAAGCTAAAACTTAACATTAATATTTCTTTTCGACCTTCCAATCGATATACGGATGACTTATTCAAGCTCATTCTATTATCCAATCATATGCACTAGCGTCATATCTAAAACATGTGTTGCAATTCACTAGGCTATTTGAATTTGGAAAGTAAACAATACTAATCTTTTGGAGAGGGTAAGCCAAATCCCCACTTTTTTTGAGAAATTTTGAAAAAACAGCAATAAAGTGGAAGAAAGAAAGTAAAAGAAAAACCACTTGACCAGGTAAAAAAGTATAGCTTAAGTAAAACATATACTTTGTTGGTTCCCCTGTGTTTTCTTTAAAGTAATGACCAGATAGCTTCGTCGATGAAATTGGGCTTTACCACCTACACCACACCAAGATTTTCTATACAAGGGCACCTCCTGCCAGTTATTCTATATAATAACGCTCTTGGCTTGCTAATATTGTTAGTCGAAATACTTAATTTAGTCAACCATTTAGGCAATTAGTGTCTAAATATATTTCAACATGGCATTATTTTTTTTTTTGAAATAACAAAAGTCTAAATTTGACTAAATGCCTAAATAGTTGACTAAATAAATACTATGTAACTAAATGTCTAAATAGTTGACTAAATAAAATACTATGTGACTAAATGTCTAAATTAAAATAAACAATAAAATTATTGAATATTATATTATTACTACTACACTTTGAATTTAAAGACAAAGCACAACTAAGTAAAAATTTAATCTTAATTAGTAATAAGGGCTGTGACAGATATTACGTAATATCATAGGGGGGGAGGGGGTAAGCCAAAGTCTTACGTTACACATATATAATATATATAATTATATATATAATATAATATATTACTAATATATTATAATTTTTAGCACTAATTAAACTTATTTAAAATATAATTATATACTAAAATAATGTATTTTTGAGAGCTAAGAAAGTTTATTTAGTAGTCAAAGGTATATTTCATTAGTAAAATTTTGCATAATGCCAAATTTTTATATTTTTATTAATTGATAATCCACCTGTCAACTGGGGAGTGGTGAAATGTGGCGTTCTTCAATCTAAAATTATTTTTCTTACTAATAGAGATGTGATCTGTTATCCGTTTTCATCCATTTTTATATTAAAATCCGCGGATATCCGCGGATTTTAATATGAAAACGGATGGAAACAGATGGAAACAGATAACAGATCACATCTCTACTTACTAAGTTAACGATACATGTCCACTAATTGAAAGTTGTAGAGCTCGTCGAGACGCATCTAACAGTAGTTAGATCATCCAATTCGGCCCACTGGATGGCGAGATATCGTCGAAAACCGATTGGCCGACTATATAAAATCCCATGACGCAGATTACATATAAAAATCACTATAGGCGAAATGTGGCGTGCTTCCATTTAAAACTTTTTTCTTACCAAGTTAATGATACATGTCCACTAATTGAAAGTTGTAGAGCTCGTCAAGGCGCATCTAACGGTGGTTAGATCATCCAAATCGGCCCAGTATATGGCGAGATATCGTCGAAAAACGATTGGCCGACTATATAAAATCTCTATGTAAACAATGTTTACACAGAGATTTTATATAGTCGGTCAATAGTTTTTCGACGATATCTCGCCATATACTGGGCCGATTTGGATGATCTAACCACCGTTAGATGCGCCTTGACGAGCTCTACAACTTTCAATTAGTGGACATGTATCATTAACTTGGTAAGAAAAAAGTTTTAAATGGAAGCACGCCACATTTCGCCTATAGTGATTTTTATATGTAATCTGCGTCATGGGATTTTATATAGTCGGCCAATCGTTTTCGACGATATCTCGCCATCCACTGGGCCGAATTGGATGATATAACTACCGTTAGATGCGTCTCGACGAGCTCTACAACTTTCAATTAGTGGACATGTATCGTTAACTTAGTAAGAAAAAAAACTTTTATATGGAAGAACGCCACATTTCGCCACTCTCCAAAAATTTTTTTAAAATCGACCAATCAGAATCGTCTTACGTGGGGGGAGGGGGGGTACCCTCATAGTAAATGGATATTACGTAATATCTGTCACGGCCCTAAGCTATTCAGTGCTTTTTATACATGATGCGCGTAATGTGCAGTATTATACCTGGTTTATAAAAAATGCTCCATTGTTGGAATATTAAGGATTTTGTTCCACTCTTGACCTTGTTCATAATTTATATTAATTTTTTCCAGTTGGGAACTTCCAAATGCTTGAGATAAATTGACCTGCATTATGCTAACATACTCGCATAAAAATATATCTGCGAAAGTCATATGCATGGTTTCAAATTTCATATGCATTATTATACTAGTTCTAATAATAATAGACAGATTTAGATATTTGTTTAGAGGTAGCTTTATGTAATGAACGAGTAATAAATTAATCATTTGAATGAAGTCTATAATAATAACGGGTAATAAATTAATATGTTAGTGCAATTTATAGACATTTAATTAGTCTAATAATCAGTCCGTCCGGTCTCATACTATTTAAATTTATTATTGTTGTCTAAGCCTCTAAAAATTAACCTCGCATATCACAAAAAATTAGGCTATATATGTTCGTTACAATAATTTAAAGCTAACTATATTCGGACCGATTGTCTTTTTGGTCTGTCCCATAAAAAGACAGTTCTAAGGAGGACCGCAGAACCAGCGGTTTTAGTCAGACTGATTAACAGCTCTAAACCCATATGTTTTTCATATAATTTAGACATTTTGACATTATTTAGACATTTCGATATTATTTAGACATTTCGGCATAATTTAGGATTTCGGCAATATTTAGACATTTCGGCAGCCTAAATATCATATGTCAAAATATTTCTACAAGCATAAAACAATTTCGGCTAACACATTATGGCTTGCATGCCAAACGTCCCTTAAAGGAGTCCTATAAGAAAAAAACGTTAACCTCTAGACAAACCACTATATAGGCCTAACTCTCCAACAAAATTTTGTTTTTCTGTTAGTAAAAATTTTGGTTCAAGTGATCATCAGAAAGAGTTGTAAGGTTTTGCATTATTTATTTATTTTTTTTTTTTTCCTCTTAGGCAAGACTCACCAAATACGACCTCTTTGATTTTATTATACTACTATAAAAATAGTACAAACTCATTATACAAAGAATAATACAGCATAGGCATCATCCAATTTAGCTAAACTAAACCAAATGCGAATCGCCGCACGGCATCTCGGGAGATACCGACTAGTCCATCAGCCTCGCTCCACTATACAAGGGCATTCCCCAGAGGAAATATCCTTGGAAGTGGGAGGAAAATTAAACTACTAAAGAGCAAAATATGTATAAAAGGGGGTAAAAAAGAAAAAGAAAAAAACAAAGAAAACGAAAAAACAAATAATAGAAAAAAGAAAAAAGAAAAGCAAGGCCTCAGGTCAATTAAGCCCCAGCACCAAGTGGTCAATTTTAAAAATTACATGATACTAAAAAAAGTAGTCTCTACTCTAACTAAACTCGATTTATCATATATAGGCGAAAAACTATTACTAGAAAAAATGGCCTCTAACTTAAAAAAAAACTATAGAGATAGGTATATAAAAGAAACTACGGCTATAAGAACATTCAGGAATGAAATTTCGTTACAAGGTTTCCTTGAACACATGTTGCTTATTATTAATCTCGAAAAACTAAAATCCACTTGTGACTTCATTCCAAAATAGCAGCTGTCTTTCCAAATTGGGAGAGGTAAACATTGTCGATCTTTTGGAGGGGGTAAGCCAAAAAGCCCACTTTGTCAAAATTTCAAAAAAGCCAAAGGGACAGTGATATGAGAATTTAATAGTGGGTGTTCGTTTCAAGTCCTTTAGATTTTCCAAGGAGTGTGTTTGAAAACCGAAATACTGTTCTCCATTAAGCTGCTGCAAAAAAACTTCGTCAGCAAAACTTTTTCCCAAAATTCTGTGTTTACTAAAATGCCGCCTGCTTGTTATCACTCGTTCTTCTACTATTGCTTTTGGTTTGCATGCCGAATATATAAAGGAGTCCCCGAACAAATGGTTGACCTTTATAAAAACCATTTTTTGCAGTGCTTCTTCATCTAACTCCAGTATTTTGATCTTTCGTTTGTATGAAAATCCGGTACAGGTGATCGTTAGGGAGAGTTGTGATGCTGTGTAAGGTTTTGTATTATTATATATATATATATTAAAATTTATATATATAATAATACAAAACCTTAATGATCTTGTGCCCCTGTAATTGGATTTTAATAATTTGTACTTGTTAGAATCGTCTTATTGAGATGAACATTTTGGTAGTAAAATCATCCAAAACAGACTAGTAGAAAAAAGATACTTAATATTAAATAATATATTTAAGCGCTTAGCAGTAGAAAAAGTGGATACTCGAATATATCTAATTTTCAGATAATTGAGTTTAATCAGGATCCAGACTCAAAATTTTAATATAACAAAAAGCTTTATACAAAATATCATATAAGTTCAAATTTACTATAAATTATACAATTTCAGATCTGAGTACCAGTATGATCATGTTAACCACCAAAGCCAAAAACATAATTACACAAAAAAATGTGACAAAGAGAAAATCAGAAACCTATCTAGAAAAAGAAGGGTGGTAGTTAACCGTGTTCAAATTCAACAACAAAATTTTTAGTTCCGAAAATAAGCTACCCATACGATCGATGAACGTTGCTACATAGTAAAGTCTAAATTTTACTAAGTAAATCGGTTAAAATCGCATAAGTAACATTGTTCAGCAGATCAAAATACGCGTACCCTGAAAATTTTATACAAATCGGAGAACTTTTGTTATTTGACTTTTAATTTTTACGTTCAATGGTTTTTTTTTTATAAAAAAAAATCCGTTGAACGTAAAAATTAAAAGTCAAATAATAGAAAGTTCTCCGATTTGTATGAAATTTTCAGAGTACGCGTATTTTGATCTGCTGAACAATGTTACTTATGCGATGTTAATCGATTTGCTTAGTAAAATTTAGACTTTACTATGTAGCGACTATAATCGATTGACCAAAAATCGCTTTATAAGTTACTCCCGATTTCTTTCTGCATATTTATTTATTGTTAATAACATATTTATTTATTGTCTACAGCATATTTATTTATTTATTTTACTTATTAAAGTTTTGTATTTCAAAAATAAGCTACCTCTTTATTGTGCTTTAAATTACTTAAAATAGTAAATAAGCTACCCACGGTTTTTTTTTGTTAAAAATTGGCAAAAAAAGGTAGCCGCAACATACGGTATATATCGATTTATATCTACTTAAAATTTTTCCCGATGTATATATAGTATCGTTATACAAAAAAAGATCGTACTTGTTATAAAGATCGTCTTTGTTATACAAATAAACATCTAACTTTTCAAAAAATTACTAGTTGGTTATACAAATTTAAACATACAACATATGGAAAAATTATATATAAATCTATACAAAGCCAGATCTCAGTATTACATATATTCTTCGGGGTCCTGTTTAAGTAAGATAAAATAAAACATCTGACTGATATTTGAAATTTGGCAAAAATCTCTAAGAATAAAATTATCTGTTATTAGATTTTACAGTCAAACCTTTATAAATGTACTTGTAGAGACAAGCCTACAATATGCATTTAGAAAGGTTTGCATTTAAAGAGAGCCAATTAAAATGTAGCTTTAAAAATTAGATTATCAAGTTGTGTAACTTCTATCAAAAAATGTATAACCTATTTTAAATACTAAAATTTGATTGACTACATGCATTTAGGGAGGCTAGTATGAAATAAAATGTTATTTAAGAGAATGTATATTTACAAAATATACAGTAGAATGTGCATTTAGCACTTACAAAAAAGAAAAAAACATGCATTTAGGGAGGTATTGCATTTATGAGATTGCATTTATGAAGGTCTGACTGTATTATAAAATGGAATAAATGAGATAAGACTATAAATTATCTATTATTATTTATAGTAGTTTGCTATTTATCACCACTAGTGATCATCACTCGAGGTAAGAAGAACCCAAGTGCCCGAGTTTGTAGATCATTACACAATTAATTTAGATTTTTTTTTATATGATTTACAGTACTTTTTTCAGAAGCTCAGGTAGATTATCTCATCTATGAACCAGCCAAGTGTACTAAATAACTTGAAGTTTTCGTGCCGTACTATAAGAATAACAGCTTAATCCCTTTTAATCCCTCAACCTTAATATTATACTTTACTTACTGAAGTTATAAGTAAATTATGATCATTATGTTGACAAAATCGTTTGTGTTAAACAAAAAAAACATAAAAAAATTTTAATTACATTAATATAGGGAAAAAATTAGGGGTGGCAATCAAATCACTAACAATTACTTCACAGACATCAACCTATACCGACAATCATTTTACCGACAAGCTTTTTTTACCAACACAAAATTCGCTGACACTTGATTTACTGACAAGTTCCTTTTCACCGATACACACTTCACCGACAGTTACATTTACCAACAAAATCAACTTACCAACAAGCTCATTTTACTGAAAATAGAATATACCAACAAGCTTATTCTACTGACAATACAATTCGTTGACAATACGATTTGCTGACAATACAATTGCTGACAATACAACTCGTTGACATATGAGACCACAGCAATGTAATAAACTACTAAGAATAATTATGTATTATGCAATTTATTAATAATGACAATAAAAATTGCACATTTTATTAATGACGATAATAATAAATATTGTCACAGCTGATGCTGAAGTTATGATCTATTTTGATATAAAATTTTAAAATTTTCTTTGGATGTTTGTTTTTTTTCGTCTTTGTCCTATAGGGTTAGGGTAGGGTTTGGGTATAGATTTCATATTTATAGATATATGTGGATTTTAGCAGGGCTTATAGTTTCAAATAGAGACCCTATAACTTCAGCATCAACTGAGATACTTAAGGCATCTGGCGAATTGTTTGTCAGCAAATTGTTTGTTAGTGAATTGTATTGTCAGTAGAATAATCTTGTCAGTAAATTCTATTTTTGGTAAAATGAACTTGTCGGTAAGTTGATTTTGTCGGTAAGTTGATTTTGTCGGTAAAACTAACTGTCGGTGAAGTGTGTATCAGTAAAATCAACATGTCGGTGAAAACATGCTTGTCAGCAAATCGAGTGTCGGTGAGTTATTTGTCGGTAAAAAAAGCTTGTTGGTAAAATGGTTGTCGGTGTAGTGTTATATCTGTAAAGTGATTGTCGGTGAAATAATACGAATTCAAAATTAGTTTGTATATTTTTTTTTATTTTACGTTTTGCATAGATATTTTTAAACATTGGAAGTATATGAATAATGTTAATTAACTATGCGATTTATTAATAATATTATTGTAGGTGCTTTTATAATACGATAAAAAGTTTATAGATAAAATATATTAAAATCGCAGAGGTTTATAATTAGAATAAAAGTTGTGTAAGATAGTATAGTATAAGATATTAGAATTTGAATAAATGTAGGATTAAATATAGGATTAGATATAGAATTAGACGTAAATTAGACGTAAAATTAAATATTAAGATTTTGTAAATATATGGAAAATAAATACTATAAAAAGGCCAATAATCCCGATTTAAATTAATAAATACATGCTTGCTTATCAACCAGTAACATTTAACGGCATTTTTTTGAGCTTTAGCTATAAATTTTAATAAATTTTATCGTGGAATAGTGATTATTTTAGCAATGTCATTAGTTCAACCTCAGCCTCTTCATTTAAGATAGCTAGCAGATAAGTTGGTCGGATATTCGATAGTTACTTTTTCTTTTGGCAAGCAATAAGCAACGGGCTAATCAACATATGATCTTTTTACATAATAAAAATTTACAATTTTAATTGGCTAAACTAATATGCGTGATCAGGATCATCATTTTCTTATTTGGGACGTTCCTACCTGTAGATCATCACCGGTATTCAATTTACAATTAAAATTCAGGATCAGGTACAACATGTAGATCAATTTTTGTGTAACAAAACAAAAAGTTTTTAAAAAATTCTTAAAATTGCTTCTAACCTAAATTTTGCCTATGAAACTACTTTTTTTTATACAAAAACAAATTCCTTGCTAAATTTTACTATATACAAAGCCCTATTCTAATCTCTAACCTTTACCCTTACCCTAATATTAAAGAGATTTAATTTTATTTAGTTTGTTTATTTTGTTTTATGCATTGTAAATCACTGGTGATGATCACTAGTGGTGATTTGTAGTATTTTCTTATTTATATTATAAGAATTTACTTTTACTAATTTATCTTGTTTATTTAATTTAGTATGCAGATAATGCATATAATATAATACTAGGTTATCAGGAGCTGATAGGTGTCCAAAGCAATAATATATGCACTATATACAGTATATCTGTTATGTAAAACAATATGTATGAACGTTCAAAAAAACCCTATTTTGGTTCAATTAATCCAAATTGAATAGGTTACTAAAATAAGATTTGTGTAATGTTACATGACATTAGTAGCGTGTAACCAAAAATTATTTTTGCAAAAACAATGCACTGGGACTTTGTGTAACACAAGTGCATATATTGTGTAACCAGTATATGTACTGTGATTGGTTGTTCTAAAAATAGGACGGACATAAACACACACAAATTCTGGTCTATTGCTAAACTATAAATCATCCTATGCTATGCTTCGGACAATAATGAATTTTTTTATTGGTAGTTTCTAAAAGTTTTACTTTGCTAAAATTATCCTATTTTGCTATATGGTAGTTCTGATAGGATAAAGAAACAATATTTAGGGTTAGTTCTTGCAAAATTAGATTTGTAGAAATATAGGATAAGTATTGGATGATCATTTCACATTTTAGAAGCAACTAGAAATTTTTAAGTATAATTTTGGGTTTCAATGCAGCCAATACAAATTATTTTTGCTCTTGGTACCTGTATTCAAAAAAGAAAATTGGTAACAAAAACAAGATTTATGTGATAGAGAAAACTATGAAACAACTTTAAACTACAAAACCACTATAGTACCTAGTCATTTCAAAGTACTTCTTTTTTATATCATTTTCTTGGAATATTATGTATCTGATCTGCTTCATATAATGCTAAGGATTTGGAATTGTAGGTAGTCATTAGCAATTCAAAAGCTTAAATCAGAAAATAGATATAATAACAATATTAGAGCAATCATTTATTCAGAAATGCAAAGAATTTTTATTAAATTTCATTTTGGCAGAACTATAATACACAAAATTGGAATCATATTTCTTAATGAAAGATGATAAAGAAACTGTGTTATATAATTTCAATTTTAAAGTAATTTTTAATAAGGAACAGGGCATGCAAATTAATCATCTACAGAGAAACTTCTATGCACTTTATAGTGCTATAATATAGCCAAATTTTAATCTAGGTCATTAAGCAAAAAGTTGACTTGATTTATTTCTTACTCTTTCTCAAAGTGAACTGAAT
Source organism: Gigaspora rosea (assembly GCA_003550325.1). NCBI lineage: Eukaryota > Fungi > Glomeromycota > Glomeromycetes > Diversisporales > Gigasporaceae > Gigaspora > Gigaspora rosea. Next base: position 103,359 of record QKWP01000197.1, on the reverse strand, counting down.
ACAAGAGATTATAAAAGGGAACTCTATTGGCCAAAAGATATTACTCTGTATATACATGTCTTAGTTCACCATACATGTGAATTATAGAACATCATAGACTGTTTAGTTTTGTAGCATTTTTCTGAGCTACAGTAGAGAAGAAGAATCATATCCAAATTTCTACTTTTTTTAGAAAAACAATAAAAAATAGTAGTAATAGTGCAAAAAGAAAATCTGCTATTTTCAAAATACTTTGTTATAAGAATTAATCTATATATTTAATGTAGAATCCTACTCTACTACTACTTTAGTTTTTAGGCCTCAACATCTTCATTTTAAAAGTAATTAATAGATAGAATAATGTTTCTCATTGTATAATGTTAGAATTAGTATTAAAAAAATTTTGCTAAGGTGTATAGCAAATTAGCAGAATATCAGCAAATAGTGTTGCTGACCATAAGTAATTATTATGGACATTTCGAATTACAACCTAGGTTGCAACTTCTAATTACAACTGGAACCCAAAGTTGTTATATGTCGTATTTGCTATAAATGCTGTATTCATTATAATAGTTGTTATAGTTTTAATTGCTATAATAGGTTGTAAATACTGTAATGTTGTAAATAATTATCCTTTTTAGTTTTTAATTATGCATATTTTAAAATTAACAGGTATACATGCAAGTTACAATTAGTAAGATCTTGCATTATAATATAAGTACCGGTTTTTTCTTGGCACGGCTACGCTACTTATATATAATATACATGGTATTATGGATAATCCCGTTAATATCAACTCTTTTGAATCAATTGATATATGTGGGAGTTAATAACAAAAAGGGATTGTATTTTAGTGATGAAAAAAAAAAAGTAAAAATTCAAAAAAAGCGGGTTAAAAACTTAAAAAAAAAAAAAAAAACTGCTATTCCTATTTTTTACCCTTTTTCGTTCTTTTTTTAACTACCATTTTATTTTTTTACCCATTATTTTTTCTTTTTTATAAACACATTCGTTAATCACCTGAAGATATCCAATAGATCTTATAAAAAAAACTAGCGTCGATTTTTAATTTGCTTAATCGGCTCATATTATATTTCCTACCTTAACATTGTTACGGTTTTACCTATAGCAAATTTTTTGTATTAGTTTCTATATGAAATATCCTAATTTGGCAGTTAATTAAATCACTTATCTTCCGCCTACGCCTTGCTTAAATTGTATAGTAATTGTACCAGTTTTTCTTGCATGCATCCCGGTTTCACTTGTGATTATCAGCATGCCAGGCCTCACCTGCTTAGCTCCCTTTTCAATCCTCTACCTACTATCGACTTGAAAGATGCAGGCTTATAACATCACTTAGTTACGCCCTATATAAAAAATCAGTTTATAAAACAAACACAATTGGGACGTAACGAATAACTTAAATAAGTTTGCATTGGGTACTATTCCATGAAAATACAGTAGTAAAATTACCTGCATATAACAAGATATCATAAAAACTATTGACCACAAGACATGATCTCTCATAAGGACAGCTTATTAAATTGTTAACATGCTTCACAAAATTCTGGTTTAATCAGGGTTAAAATTAATTTTTACTTTTGTAAGATTATTAAAGCAAGTTATAAATTTTTTTTTGTTTAAAGTAAAATTCCAATTTAGTATTATGCTTGTTAAACTCAGTTCATATAAACAGCTTATAAAAATAAGAAATAAGTAGTATAGTAATAATTAAATAATGATAAAGAAATACTTAACTAGTAATAAACAAGTATTTAAATTAAATATTTTGATTGTATAAAGAAGTCATATTTTGTGTTAGAATATGTTAATTTTTCAAAAATATCTAAAAGAAAACAAAAACAAAATGAATCAATTTCAAGTAAATCGGAAACAGATTCTAGAAACTCTAGTAGTGCAAAAGCAGGACGCCCACCAACAGGTGTTTGGAAATTCTTTGAAAAGGGTGCATCAAAAGGTGATGGTCATTAGGAAAGAAGCTGCTCATTTTGTAAAAGATTTTATCTGCATGCAAAACCACATACATTGTGCGTGCATCTAGCTAATAGTTGTAAAAAGGTTCCTGAAGAGTGGCGCTATCATTTTAATTGTATTATTGTTAATAATTTAGAAGATGTTCCAACTGATGAACCTCTTTATAGCATTTCAAAACTGCCTTACCTTTAGTTAAGCGAAAAAAAATAGCTAAACAACCTGATATAACTAATTGGTATGACTCTACAAAACCAAGCCATCTAGGCAATTAATAATTGATTAAGCTATAGTATTAGCTTTTATAATGTGTGGTATTCCTTTTTGTGTAATTAGTAACCCTTTTTTAAACCTTCTTAATGTTGATTATGAAGTTCCATCATATGAAGTTCTTTCTGGACGTTTATTAGATACTGAAATTGCAAAAATAATTAATAAAATTGATAAAATTTTGGATCATACTAATAATTTTACTATTGGTATTGATGGTTGGACTGCTCCTAATGGATTATTATTTGGAATTTCAGTATTTTGATATTATCAAGAATATCTTTACAAACTTGGAAATTATTCTAACCAATCTCATACAGCAGAATTTTTAGCTAATCAAATTGAAAAAATTATTAATCGTATTGGTAGTAATAAAATTTCAGCAATTATTAGTGACAATGGAGCCAATATAGTAGCTGCACAACATATAATTTGTTCAAAATATAAAAATATTATAAATATTCGATGCATCGCTCATTGTTTTAATTTGATTAGTAAGGATATTATTAAACATACTTTTGCAGAAAAAATGATTTAACGTGCTAGCAAAGTTGTAAAATTCTTCAAAAAATCACATAGAGCTGCAGCTATTTTAAATCAATTGATTATGCAAAATCAAGTTAATAGTGGTGGTCTTAAAACATACGTTGAGACAAGATGGACAAGTGTGTATGAATGTATTTTTTCAATTGAGCGACTTAAAACCTGCTTAGAAGAAATTTAAGAAAATCATTCTGAAATTATTAGTTCTACAATTTTAACAATTCTTCATAGTCAAGGTTTTTTTACTGATATACAGTATTTTTCGAAGTTTTATTTCCAATAAGAAATGCAATTTTAGCAGTAGAATCGAATCATGCTACACTTGCCGACTGCTATATTAATTTGATAAAAATCGCAGCAGCAATTCAAAATCTTTTTTCTAATGAATATAAAGGATTTCGCAATTATTGTATTACAAAATTTGATAATCAATTTGAAGAATTTAATGATCCGATTTATCATCTTACATATTTTTTGCATCCAGCTTATAAAGGTATTGGATTAAAATTTGGCACATTTCCTTTAATCACAAATTATGCTGGAAAATTATGGCAACAGATGGGTAAATCACAAAAAGTTGTGAAATTTTAATAACACATTTACGATTTTACAAAGAACAAAAACAGTATATAAATGGAAACCCTAACCCCTATGCTGCTCCTTATAGAATTGGTAATGATACTCCATTAAAGTGGTGGAATACATGTGAAATTAAGCCTAACTATTTACAAAGTTTAGCTATAAACTTTTTTCTATTACACCAAGTTCAGCTAGTTGTGAACGAATGTTTTCATTATTGAAATAGAAACAAATGAACTCGATTAGAAGTAGATCGACTAGAAGGATTAGCAAAAATTTATCGATTTAATTTATCAATCCTGCAGAACAACTTCATCTTATTTATACTATAGAAGTAAGTCCTGAAATAATAGCAAATATTGCAGAAAGTGTTTTTAAGAAGTTGGAGGAGGAGGAAACATTATTAGATGACGAAGTTGAATCGTCTAATTCTAGTGAAGATCTTAATCCAGATAAGCCAAATTTAAATTTTAAAAATTTCAAATATTATTGATTTTTAATCCTCAGTTTTTACGTGTACACATTCTAGAACTAGTTTCAAAGATCTTGACAGAAATGAGTCTGATAACGATATGCAAGATAGTGAAAGTGAATATAATGTAGATGAAATTGTTGCAAGACAATTGGATTATGATTTAGATAATTATGATTCACAATAAATATAGGTAAAATAAAAATTATACTGTATTACTTTTTTTTTGCATTATAAGTTATAATTTGCTTTTATTAGTTTTTGTAGAAAGTGAATATTTGTTTTACGAGCAAGTTTTTTTAACTCTTTTGTAATTAAGTGATAAAATTTATACTTTGTTAATATTTATATAGTGTAAATATTAATACTAATTTGCATTCATTTTACTTCTCATATTATATCGATTACTGTTTTTTTTGAACAGTATTTATAAATACAACAAATACTACGTTGTAGCATTGATAACTGAGAATTTCATACAGATTAATTGTTATAGGAAAAAAATATTTATAGTACAGCAATGTTTTTCTGCCAACTTTAATTTTCTTATTGTACAGTAGCCAACAAAAGTAACGCCCGATCTGCAGATCAAAGCACGTGAGTAAAAACATGGCTGTGCTTACCCCTTTTTTGACATTTCACAAGGCAAATTTTTTTTACTTTTTTTCTTTGGCTTCCGAATAAGCACCAGGATAAAAAAAAACTGTAAATCCAGTATAAGGTGTTGCACACCTAATAGCCTTCAAAAAGTAAGAAAATACCCTTATTTTATACCAAAAGTAACCACTTAGTAAACTACACAAACAATGCGACACCCTATACATTAAGTTAATAGGTTCTTAAACATTACAAAAGAACTAAAAAAATAAACTTTTTACTATTGTTTAGACGTTCCTTGGTCCTCAAGAAGCAAAAAAAAAAGCGTATTATAAAAAAAGCAATGAAGAAATGACATATGCCATTGCACGACTCCAACTATGATCTGGGGCTTATACGGTTTGTTGTTTATAGTTTAGGTCTTTATTATTTTGTGATTTACATTTTTTGTGCCAATAAAAAGCTCATATTTTAGAAATTATAATATAAATATATATTAATTTTAATATTAAAAAAAAAAGATAGAAATGTATACGAGTGAAGGTGTGGCTTTTTTTGACAAAACAAAAAGAGAAGTGAGCAAGTAAACCTGGAATATTAGAGTATAATATTACACAATAAAAAAAAAGAAAATAGATAGTTGGTGTTGAGTTTTAGGGGTAGATAGGGCTTGGTAATGGCTTGAGAGTGGTTCGCAGATATAATTAAAAGTTAGTTAATATTTAATTCGAATTTTAATAAAAAAAATAATAAAAATTTTTATATTAAGGTTCTTCAAGACTATATTTTTCTGTTTTGTGTTTTATTTTTTTTATTAGTTAATGCAAATATAATGTTTTTATGTGATAATTATCATTTTTGTATTATTAGAAAAGCTACAAAATGTGTTAAAATCAGAAAAATTGAATTATAATGTAAATAAATGAAGACCCCCGACCTAAACTTATTAAAAACAATTCAAAAGCATTAAAAAATAATATCCAAAAGTTTAAAAGCCTTTAAAAAGGTGTAAACGATCTTAAACCCATTTTAAAAAAAGGATACAAAAACTTTAATACATTCGTTCTTCAGGTGGTTTTGGGCCCAACACGAAGAATCGAGTAATATTGAATGCACACGTGCATTCAATAATGTATTAAATTATTAGTAAAAAAAAATTTTGATGTATATGTGGCCAAAATTATATTAATAAAAATTTTCCATTTTGAGCAAAAATCAGGCGTCACTTTTGTTGGCTACTGTACACAAGTTAGTTTAAAATTGACAAAGCCCTTTATAATTTACTATTGCTACTTGATCACAGGTGATAGTATTTTTATTTTTTTTTTGCAATTTTATCACTTTTTTTATTTTATTTTTTTATTTTAATAATTTCTTTATTTAGTTTAGTTTCTTAAACTGCTATACATATCATATACATATTTTATTATCATATAGTTATTTTTTGCTTTTCTTTGGTATACATATAATTAATCATCTTATCACAATAACAAGAATATTGATATCATTTATAAGTTAACTCGATTATGCGAGAAAGTTTAATCATTGGTGCTCTCTAATTTACTATTCTAAGCTAAACCCGTTTTATAGTACTAATATATATGATAATGTAAAACTTGATTTACCATATAAGCACCTAAATAATGCATATGGTCATTTATCATTATTGGAAAACTGGATTAAAACAATTTGTTTATTTATGTTAGCGTACATCATATGTTCCGCTAAATTTGTAACTTACCAGATTTATCTTGAATTCAGTGTTATAGTTCTAAAACTTCCTACATTTAAACCAGTTAATTGACGTTTATTTTTTAAGACCCTTGTGATTGTTTTTCAAAATGTGTAACAATTTCCGTATACCTATGCAAGAAGTCAAAGAATCAGGAGTTTACAGCTGTTTTCAAAAAGGTGTGAACGATTAGAGAACACTATATCATGGGAAATTCATAATATTTCCCAAATTTTCTACTTTTTTTTTACTCTTGCTTCTAACAGAAAAAGATTCTCACCAATTTTCCAGTAGAAATAGTTTTTATAGTTTTAACAGATGAATTAAGAAATTTTTAATAAATTCCTAAAAACTGTAGTCATCTTGAGTCTTGCAACATTTATATATGTTATATGATTTTGCTTTATGCAGTAAATCAACTATTGATTAATTAAAAATTATAGTGCTTTAACGCATCTCTTAAAGTAAAATTTTAAGGTTTAGAGTTGCCGAAAGAATTTTTTTTTGTTTTGATTATATTCAATCTTGATAGCCAATTATTGTATCGTGAACAAAGTGAAAAATTAAAAGAATCTTTTAGAGTTATTTAATAATTATAATGCAATATTTTTTTCTCGAGCAAAAGAAACTTGATCTTCTGTCCAATTGGATGTAAAAATTTGTGTATACGCATATTTGATAGCTTTAGTTTGATTGCCTCTATGAGTTGTTTTGTAATATCATATTTGAATTTTTGTGTTTGCAAATCAACTCCACAGTATTAACACTTCAACAACTAAAGCAAGTTCATAAGTTTTGTGCATTCACCATCAATATTAATATGATTATAAAAACAAAATAACATACTGTACAGTATATTGCAATAATTTGTTTATATAGTGATAATGATAATGATTAGAAAAGGGTATCATGCACTTATCAGTACGAGGTGCTTAATTGCTACATGGTTAATAATATAATAAGTGCATGATGGCTGTGATAAAAAGTTAATTATTAAATTTCTGATTTCTAATTCTCCATATGGGTATATGTCATAAAAATCACTTTTTGAAAGCAGCTATAATATTGATAAAAATTAAAATCCAGGTCTCAAAAGTGAGTAATATCGAATTTCCTATGATATAGTATATGCGACCGTTCACACATTTTTTAAAAAACAGTGGCCTGTATTTATGGCTCAACCTGGCACCAAATTTGAAAAAAATTAACCCATTATATTTACAACTATTACAACAATTACAACAATTGTAGCTATACTAGTCCTAAGAGTGCGGTTAGTATCTGGTACGAACTCCAGGTTTAGTAGCTGGTGGCTGTGCTGGTGATACAAGATGGACCAGCAGGAGGCAGAAGATCAGAGGGTTTAAATAGACAATGCCAGTATGTGGGTTACAGGTATGGCAGCTAGGGTAGAACCTTTGGGTGGCTACTTAAATAGCCAACCAAAAGTTGCAGATGAGGCTAGTTGTACTCTCGTCAATATACAAATGTCAGCTTTCCCTCCATGTAGGGTGCCGAGGTCTAATATATCTTGAATAAAAGCCAATCCCCAAAGTGGGCACTTTGAAAAAAAAAAAAACAATTGCAGCTATTACGCCAATTACAGTAAGTTAAAAAATTATAACCTTTTAAACAATTACGGCAAAAAATTACAATGTTAAAATAAAAGGTTGCAACCTTTCAACCTTGTAAAACCTTTTATGGCAAGCAACTCTATCAGCAAAGTATTGGTATTGAAAATATAAATAATGGATATAGAGCATTTACTCTTTCAAAATCCATTGTTATAGTGTATCTGGATAAATGGTATCAGAGAATCATATTCATTTCTTTTTAAATAAAGACAAATAAGAATTGTATAATACAGTAGAGCAATATTATCATAACGTATACCAAACATGCCATTGAAATGAAACCTACCTGAAACTAGTTTTGGGAAGAGTTCTAATTGATTTCAGATTTTTTTAAAAAACAAACCTCCAAAACATAAAACTCCGAAACTATAATCTGAAACCCAATTCTATAATCCAAATTTCAAAAATATAATATTGAAGCCTTTAAAATTTATTATAAAGTTGATTTATTTTTAATGAACCCAAAATGTAAAATTATTTTTAAATAAATTATAACATTATATAAATCTTTTTTAATTATATTTCTCATTGCCTCAGTTTGTTCAGGTTTTTTAAAGCTAGTCAACTTTATTTTTAATTTCATACTGTTATTACAACTGATTTCAAAATTTTAAGGCAATAGAAAAAATTGCTATAATAAATTGATAAGTATTTGATGACTTTTGATACCAACAATTTATTTAATTCTGTGGTAACTTGTTAATTCTATTATTAGTAGATATAGATATACTAGTTATTTATCAGTAATTATAAATCAAACCAGTGGTGTTAAACACTAGTATGCAGTGTAATGTAAAGATCAATATCAAAAAAATAAATAAAAAAATAAACAAATATTAAGTTGATAAATGTTAAGTTAAAGTTAATTGTCTGAAGCGTAGCGACAGACTCATACTTTTACGCCCTTTTGATGACTGAAATTCCGTTTTTGATACATTTTATTAAAAATATCAAAACGTAATTGTGGCATTTTCCAGATGTAATGCCGCGTGCCTATATTTGTACATTTAGTGCAACAACAACACAGATTTTACGCGTTTTGGTCATATGATTCAAATTAATTATCAGTTATCTAACTAATTCAACGTATTGTAATTTTATTGGGTTTGAAAACTGTTTGAAACGATAGCATACTGATCTTTAGATTTACAAAGATATGCAATAGTAAGTATTTATGTTCTTATTTTAATAATTATACCAAATAATAATAATTTATACCTCGAATGGAATGAATTTACACGTATTATATATTGGAGATAAGGTATTTCTGTTCTTGATTTGTAACTCTGTTTTGCTAATTTTAATTCCAAATGATTAATAATGCTTTGCTAACGCTTTTCCTCCTTCAATTTTATTATAAGGCTTAAAGAAGTTAAATTAGTGTTCTTACAAAGAACTTCTTAAATAGATACCAAGTACTAATTCACTATGGCATTGAGCTAGGAATTGATTTTTAGAGATGATTAAGAGTTGATTTTTTTTATGCTGGGGATTTCTTCTTCAATTCGATGTATTTTTTTAATAGAAAAATTGAAAGAATTTCTGCCTTCTTCAGTCAAAAAGTCTCTTTTATCCTCCTGGTTTTTTCTGCTAAGCATTTAATTTTATTTTCTCAGGCAAATATGATAAATGTTAACTTGATTGCTAGAAATCGAACCAGATAACACAATAGCTTTAAGGTATAGAAGCGAAATTAATTAATTATATAATGAAAAGATATAATGAATTGATCGCTAATTTGAAGAAATTATTACTAAATAGATAATTCGCTACGGGCAAATATAATTATGCATCTTAAGATTTAACTAGATTGCTAATAATAACTTTAAGGTATAGAAGTGAAATTAATTATATGATTGAAAAATTATTATTATTTTAAATTACTAAATAGAAATTCACTGGAGCAAATATGATGATGCATCTGAAGATTACTCGAAATCGAACCAGATAATACAATAGCTTTAAGATATAGAAGTAAAGCAATTATATAATGAAAAGATGTTTCTTAGGTTTTTGAGGTAATAATACCGCAACTTGCTTTTCATCTGGTGATCTTAATATTTGTGCCTTTGAAATATCTTCATGAATCATATAATAAATCGATTGCTAACTTGGTAAAATTATTATTTTAAATTACTAAATAGATAATTCGATGCAGGCAAATATGATAATGCATCTGAAGATTTAACTAGATTGCAAGAAATCGAACCAGATAATACAATAGCTTTAAGATATAGAAGTAAAATTAATTATTAATGAAAAGATGTTTCTTAGGTTTTTGAGGTAATAATACCGCAACTTGCTTTTCATCTGGTGATCTTAATATTTGTGCCTTTGAAATATCTTCATGAATCATATAATAAATCGATTGCTAACTTGGTATTATTATTATTTTAAATTACTAAATAGATAATTCGCTATAGGCAAATATGATGATACATCTGAAGATTTAACTAGATTGTTAGAAATCGAACTAGATAATACAATAGCTTTAAGGTATAGAAGTAAAATTAATTATATGATGAAAAGGTTTAATGAATCGATTGCTAACTTGAAAAAATTATTATTTTAAATTGCTAAATAGATAATTTGCTATAGGCAAATATAATGATGCATCTAAAAATTTAACTAAATTGCTAGAAATCGAACTAGACAATACAATAGCTTTAAGGTATAGAAGTAAAATTAATTATATAATGAAAAGTTATAATGAATCTTCACTAACTTGAAGAAATTATTATTATTTTAAATTATTAAATAGATGCCAAAGTGTATTAATTCACTGGAGCAAATATGATGATACATCTGAAAATTTAACTAGATTGCTAGAAATCGAACCAAATAATACAATAGCTTTATAGTATAGAAGTGAAATTAATTATATGATGAAAAGGTATAATGAATCAATCGCTAACTTGTAAAAATTATTATTATTTTAAATTATTTTTTTTTTAAATGTTAAAGGTGAGACCTTGCTTTTATCTTTATTATATTTAATAGAAACTTTTTACAATACTAAAAGAAATTTCATTTTTTTAAATCTAATGCTAAAAATAAAAACTCAGACATATATCTAAGTAAACCTAAATACTTATCTGCGGCCTAAATCTATTATTTTAAATTATTAAATAGATACCATATCCGAAGATTTAACTATATTGCTAGAAATCGAACCAAATAATACAATAGCTTTAAGGTATAGAAGCGAAATTAATTATATGATGAAAAAATATAATGTATCAATCGCTAACTTAGAGAATTTATTATTATTTTTAAATTTTTAAATTAGATACCAAGTACTAATTTGCTGCGAGCAAATATGATAATGCATCTGAAGATTTAACTAGATTGCTAGAAATCAAACTAGATAATATAATAGCTTTAAGATATAGAAGTGAAATTAATTATATGATGAAAAGGTATAATTAATCAATCACTAACTTGAAAAATTATTATTATTTTAAATTATTAAATAGGCACAAAGTACTAATTCTGAACCAGATAATACAATAGCTTCAAGGTATAGAAGTGAAATGGCATAATAATTAGATTTGGGTGTAATACAATAATTGGATTCAGAACATAGCACCGATAATTGAATTTGGTATATCACAATAGCTAAATTCGAGGCATAATATGATAGTTAGATTCAAGTATAGCATAACAATAGTTAGATTCGAATATAGTACAATAGTTATATTATAATAATTAGACTTAGAATACAATAAAATAATTGATTTGAGACATAACATAGTAGTTAGATTTAATTATAGATACAATAGTTAGATTTATGGTATAATATAATAATTAATTTAGGCATAAACATGATTGTTTTTTTTTTTTTTTTTTGTGTCAAAGTTCCCGCTTTGGGTGAGAGTTTATTTAATCAAGCCTGTGGATCAAGGGCGCCTCTTTGGGCGCACCCACAATTGAATTACATTGAATGAGAGTACAACTAGCCACACGTACAACTTTTG
>QKWP01000197.1:41226-84525 GCA_003550325.1 Gigaspora rosea | reverse complement strand
CCACTTCATATTGCCCAAGCTCTCAGTTTCCCGAAGTCAACGGTGTATGACACTGTTAAACAGTATGAAGAAACAGGTTCCGAACACCCAAACAAACGCCCTGGCCCCCACGAAGTTCTTTCTGAGCGTGATAAATGCGCTTTAGTCCATATTGCAAATACGAATCGTGGAGCACCGCTGGCCGTCATCACTAATGAGCTAAATCTTCAACTCAGAACAACACTTACTGACAGAACCACCCGAAAGTATCTCCATGACTTAGGTTGGAAAAACTGTGTAGCCTGTAAAAAACCTTTTTTGAACGAAAGAAAAGCACGGGTACGAAAAAAGTGGTGTCGTGAGCATTTAAAATGGGCCAACGAATGGCAAATGGTCGTTTTTTCTGACGAGTCAAGATTTTGTCTTCACAAATCGGACGGTCGTGCAAGAACTTGGCGTCGAGTTAATGAAAAATATCACAAAGAATGTGTAAATCCAACTGTGAAGTTTGGTGGTGGCTCCGTAATGTTTTGGGGATGTTTTTCTTGGTGGGGCGTTGGACCGTTGGTTGAAGTAAAAGGTAATATGAATTCGGATAGTTATATTAATATACTCGCGAACCATTTTATTCTTTGGGCAAATTCTTTGTTAGAAAAATATCCAAATGAGATAGAATTAATATTCCAGCAAGATTTGGCTTCTGTCCATACGTCCGAATATTCAGAATGGCGGATGAAATCGCATGACTTTAACGTGTTAGATTGGGCGCACTATAGTCCTGACCTAAATCCTATTGAAAATCTTTGGGAACATCTTGATTCGGCGGTGCGTAACAAAAAACCAATGCCTGAAAAGTGAGAAGAATTAGTTAAATATATAACAGAAGAATGGAATAAGATTTCAATTGAATATCTTCGTTCACTAATCTATAGTATGCAAGGTCGAACGATGGCAGTTTATAAAGCCAAGGGATGGCATTCGAAATATTAAAACTTGCGGTTTTTTTTTTTTAGAATATAATTCTAAAATATTAATTTTTATTTTATATAATTAATGTAATTATATTAATAAAATACAATAAATAAAGATCGCATATAAATTCGACCCCTATATATTACATATAAAATTTCCAGTGATCCACTTCTGGGCACTGTATTATAGCTGCACTCCCATATAAGCACCTCCTATATGAGCACATTTCTTTATAAGACCTTTATTTCTTGAACCAACTACATCAGCAAATTTATAATAACGCAATCTTACATAAGGTCTTACGAACCGTAATATAAGCAAAATATTACGTAATATATTTCAAAATATTACGAAATATCAAATTTTCAAAATATTATTAAAGTAATTTCGAAATATTTCGAAATATATTATGAAATATTTCGAACTACTTTAAAAATATTTTAGGACTAGGAAACCAGCTAGATCAGTAAATCTGTAACCTGGATTGTGCATTAGACTGATTTTTTGAAATAGTTTGAAATAGTTCGATAATGTTCAAATTCTGTACTACAGGATCAGATTAGATGTTTGGTTTATAATTAAATCTTCTATTTTGTTTTTTTTTCTAACGATTAACAAATTTTTAACAATTACATAGTGGTTTGACCCGTTACAAAAATTTCAATTTGGATAACTGGGTAAAAAAAAAAAAATCAAAGTTCAAAATTTTTTAAGCTCATTTAATTCATAATGTGTCCTAGATCATAAAAATATATTCCATAAAATGTGTGAAAAAACTTAAAAAAAAAAGCTGTTTTGCTTAATTTTTATCCATCTCTCCCTTTTATCCCTCTCACCCTTTTACCCTCTCACCCTTTTACCCCTCTCTCCCTTTTACCCCTCTCTCCCTTTTACTCCTCTTTCCTTTTTACCCTCTTTCCCTTTACCCCTTTTTTTCTTTTACCCCTCTCTTCCTTTTTCTTTTTTCTTTTTAATATTTCGAATACATTTGAAATATTTTAGGACTGGGAAATCAAACTAGATTAGTAGATCTGTAGTCTAGATCATATCAAAAACGCGTTTGACTAATACTTTCAAAATGTTTCGATAATTTTGATAATCGTATTACAAGATCGATTAGAATTTTGTTTATCTTTTTTTTTGTTTATAATTTAGAGCTTCTATAAATTTTACATTGTTTTTCGTTTTTCTTTTGTTTTTTTTTAGTTTGTTTCATTTTTTTTTAGTTTCATTTTGTTTTTTCAATTTTTTTTATTTATTATTTTTTATTTTATTTTTACACTTTACAAAAACACCAACTTTAACTTCTCTAATACTTTGCAAGAAATCTAACAAATTTTTAGCACTTTGCACAAGTATACTCAGCCTTCTGACATTTTGCAAGAACACACAACTAATTCCCCAGCAATTTTTAAATTTTCAAGAACACAAGTTTTTGCAAGTATTCACAAGTTTTTACAAGTTTTTGCAAGGTTTCGCTTCATTTATTTTTTTATTTCATGTTTTTTGTTTTTATTTTATTTTTATTAATTTATTTTATTCGGCACTTTGTGAAAACCTTTAATGATTTCTGAATTGCAAGAACACAAATTCTTCTTTTAGAGAAATAGAGATTTGGGGCTTTGTTTATTTTTTATTTAGTTGCTTACATTTTTGTTTTTTGGTTGTTTTCTTTTTTTTACTTATTTTTTTTATTTTATTTTATTTTATTTATTCCATACTTTTTTCAGAACTTTGCAAAAAACAACCTAACTTTTCTGGCACTTAACAAAAATACCAATTCTAACTTCTTCGGCATTTTGCAAAAAATAGTGAATATGAGCAAATGTAAGTAAACATAATAGTTTATTTTCTTCAGTTTTGTTTTTTTTTTTGTTATTTTTTTCAGTTATGTTTTTTGTTTTTTGTTTGGGTTGTTTTTTTTTACTTTTTATTTTATTTTATTTATTCCTTACTTCTTTTAGAACTTTGCAAAAAACAACCTGACTTTTCTGGCACTTTACAAGAACACCAATTCTAACTTCTCTGGCACTTTGCAAGAAATAGCAAATATGAGCAAATATAAGCAAATATAAGCAAATATGAGCGAATATAAGTAAATATAATAGTTTATTTTTTTTATTTTGTTTTTTTTTGTTAACTTTTTTTAGTTTCATTTTTTGTTTTTTTGTTTGTTTTTTTTTTACTTATTTTTTTAATTTTATTTTATTTTATTTATTCTTTACTTTTTTTAGAACTTGCAAAAAAACAATCTAACTTTTCTGACACTTTACAAGAATACCAATTCCAACTTTTTCAGCGCTTTGCAAGAAGTAGCAAATATAAGCAAATATAAGATAATAGTTTTTTTTTTAGTTTCATTTTTTTGTTATTTTTTCATTTTCGTTTTTTTTGGTTTATTTTTTTTATTGTTTTTTTTTTATAATAATATATAATATATGTAATATTTAAAATATAATATATAATAATAATAAATAAATAATTAAAATTTTATATTAAATTGCGAAAATTTGCAAATATTGTATATTTAATAATTTTAAATATTATATAATAATAATAAATAAAAAAATTTTATATTAAATTGCAAAAACTTGCAAAAACTTGCAAAAACCTGTAAAATTTATTTTTTAAAAAATTTTGAAAATTTGCAAAAATTTGCAAAATATTGCAAAACAATGCAAAATATCAAAATATTACCTCCTGTGTGCATTAGTTTATTAATCTGTATGAGTACGCAATTCTGTAGGAAGTAATTTGCATTTTTTTATTTGGTCTATTTTGCAATATTTCATAATATATTTCGAAATATTTCGAAATAATAATCGTAATATTTATACTTGTTGGCAAAACAAAAATCTTCAAAATCCCATCCAAACCCAAATTCTAATTGAATAAACACAAATCCCAAACTGTAAAAATCCCAATCCCAAATCTCAAATCCCAAACCTATCCCAAATCCTATACCTATCCCAAATCCCAAACCTGTCCCAAATTCCAATCCCAAATCCCAAATCCCAATCCCAAATCCCAATCCCAAATTCTAAATTTAAAATTTAAAATTTAAAATTCTAATTTAAATTATAATATATTATTAAATATATAAACAAAATTTTTAATTATTAAATGCATATTTATTTTGAATGGCATAACCTATAGCCTATAGCCTATGTTACTCAAAATAAATATATATTTAATATTAAAAATTTTGTTTATATAAAATAAATATATATTTAGAAAAGTGCTATAAATTACATAATTTTTTAGAGAGGGAGGGTCCCTCATCTATTATGTCCTATATATATATATAGTATAAATAGCCAATAATATTGAAGTAAAATCGATTTTTAGTTAATCACAGATAGTTGCTACATAGTAAAGTCTAAATTCTACTATGTCAATTGATAATTATTAATTAAGTAAACTTGTTTGAAAGACCAAAATACATATACTCTAAAGTTTTTATTAAAATTGAAGAATTTTTTATTATTTAACTTTTAATTTTTACATTCGTCAAATATATGTTTTTAAAAAATTTTAATTTTTCTGTCAAATATAAAAATCAAAAATGGGTGTGGCGACTTAGGGAAGTTGGTAAGTCGTCACCCCCAAGTGGCAGGTCTAGAGTTCAAATCCCACTAGTGACACTTTTGAAAAATAGACCTGTGTTCTGGTAATAGTGTCTTGTCGATCGGTTGGGTACATTACCTGTAGTCCTTGGTTACCATCTTGAATGGGAGCTTTCGGGTGAAATTGTGTCTTATTACACAGACAAATTCAAGGAACCGGAGAAACAAAAACCCATTTGGCAAGTCCCGAGTGGAGAGGTAGCTAGACTTTCGACAGTACCAGGGAAAAGGATCTTAGCAGTAACTGACTGGAAAACTGAACAGGCAAGAGCCCCTATGGCAAAGGGGGCCCACCAACCTGGCCACCAGAGTCGTACCAGAGGAAAAGGTCATGTGTTATAGAAGCATGAACCAAGAAAAGGGAGACCTTAGGCACCTAAAGCCTGGCAGACCAATCCTTCTGGGCCAACTGGATTGGTAGTCTGGAATAACTGGGGAAAAGGATCCAAAGAGTGACTGACCGGGTACTGGGGTCTAGTGAACTTCGCAAGGACAGTAGTAGGTAATGGTAGCGGTTGCAGGGTATCCCCCTGACTGCAAGTTGTTTGCCTCGGTGAATGCGTAAGTTACCGAAAGTGTAGATGAATACCTGTGAGGACAGGTATCACTCTACCAGGTTTACTACAGGGGCAAATGCCCTCCAATAGGTGTTTGGCTAAAGCCTCAGGGTACTTTCGCAGCGAATTACTCATGAAAGGGTATATTGGAAGGAACATTGAACATGGGTAGAAGCCAGAGAGTTTAAATAGGCAATCCCCTAGTTGGGTTGCAGGTATGGCATCTAGTGTAGAACCTTCTGGCGGACTACTTAAATTAGACAACCAAAAGTTGTATGTGTGGCTAGTTGTACTCTCGTTATACAAATGTAATATGTGGCACAGTTATATTGAATGGGCCAACTCACTTGAACCAATAAAGTGCTAGGTACCTAAGTGGTCACCTTAATATTAAAAAAAAAAAATAAATAAAAATCAAAAATCAATTAATAAAAATTCTCTAATACTTATAAAAATTTTGTAATAAGTGTATTTTGACATTTTAAATAAGTTTACTTAAACAATTTAATCGATTTGCTTAGTAAAATTTTGATATTACTATGTAACAACTTTTGTCGATTGTGGTGTAGTTTATTTTCAAGTCAAAGACGTTTTTGAGTTTTTTTTAAATTTTATAAAATTTGATTGGTCAATAGTTCTATTACTAAAGAGGAGGGACAGGACCTATGTGAACCCTAATTACATAATTTACTGCACTTCTTTTAATAATATAGTTTGTAGAATTTAAATTAGAATTTTAAATGTTAAATTTTAAATTTGAGATTTGGGATTGGGATTTGGGATAGGTTTGGGATTTGGGAGGACCCTGAAGAACTTTGATACAACTCAGATCTGAGTTTGTATAATTTTAGCAGTATTTTAGCCAAATAGATGTATAAAATAGAGCAAAATTTGAAATTTTACTATATAAAAATGCAATGTTTGATGAATTTCTATGCAAAATTTTCTTTTTTAGAATCATCTAAGTTGTATCAGAGTTCTTCGGGGTCCTGATTTGGGATTAGGATTTGTCCAGTTTTGCCACATGGGATTTTAAATATAGATGAACAAACCTATTTGTCTGGGTTTGTCTATAGCCCAATCCCAAATCCCATAGGTTTTGCCAACATATAGTAATATTACCGTAATATAACGTAATATATTATATAATATACTGTATCAATCGTAAGATTTTTGTAATATTATAGTCCGTAATATTTTATGTAAGATTACATATATACGTATATATAATTTGCTAATGTACTATTAAACATATAAAAATTACTTTTTATATAAGTACATTTCTATATAAGAACACTTTTTATCAGTCCCAATAGTATGATTATATAGGAGTGTGACTATATTTGTTTACAAGTTATATCATTTAAAAATCTAATTGACCTCTAAGAAGTAATATTTCTATTAAAACAGATCATTAATAATTAGTACTATAGTAGATTTAGATTTATCTAACTTTATTTTACAACTTTAGATAGTATACTAGTATTCTGAATTTGCTAAAAAAAATATCAAAAAGTTAATTACAAAATCTGTCAAAATGAGCTCAATATATTAATCAAATACTATTATAAAAGTGTAATTAGGATTGAAGAGATAATTTATTTTAAAAATCTGCAATTATGAAAAGATATTTGAAAGATAACAATTCTATTCAACCTGTCCTTTTTAGCTTTCTATATGTAAAAGTTTGAATTTTATAAATATATATGCTTTTGCTTTGATTATTATATAAATTTTTTCTGTTTATTGAATAAAATTGCATTCATATAAAATCGAATAATATTATTTTAACAAACATATTTTTATTTTATTTTTTTCATTACTTGCAAATTCCTAATCATTTTAATTAAGTTATATCTTTATACTAAAATTAAATTCAACAAATTAAATAGCATAGTTTGAATGCTATTTAATACTATCATATAACTTTATGGACACACATGTCTATGAAATCATAAAATAATATTGAATTGAAGCATACTATTCAACTTTTCAAAAAATGTTCTACCCAAACATCATATATAATTGTTTCTAGAGTATTTTTGCAAAAATGATTACCTCATTGAGAGTAATATTATAGAATGTTTATTTTTTATAGTTTCTTTAGTGGTTATTTAATATCATCAATAACCAAAAAAAGCATTTGTCAATTAAAACAGTGGCTTGAAGTTTTAAATATTAATTAGACCATTACATCTAAACCCCTTTGTTCTGTTGTAGTTTAGCAATTCTTCACTAACCTTTTAAATTTTTTTGTTAAAGAAAAAAAACAAATTACGACCAAACCAAGCAACAATTTCACTCATCTGATATATTAGAATTAAATATTATAGCTAATTTGTTAAAATATGATATCACTATTAACTATTAGTAATATAAGAAAATTTTTCATAAATCTTAATTTTTCATTGCTTATAGCAAGTTATTCCTAGTAAACTCTATAATATAAGCATAGATTGAAAAATAGAGAGACTTGAGCATAGTTTGTTTATAATAATTACAATTAGGCAGTATCTTACTAAACTCCATTAGAAGGAAAAATCAATAATACATTAGAGCTTTTACTATTGTAAGTTCTTGCTAAAAACAAAATTTAATACCAGTATAAGAGATTCACTATTTTGGATTGTTAGAAACCTGACAAGAGAGTTAAAATCCTAAAAAAATAGCCAATATTAAAAAGTAATTCTAGCTAATTTTGTCAGGATTTTGGCCCTGTCAGGATTCTTGTTGGGATTTTGACATAAAATACTATTAGATATGACATTCTATATTGTATATATATATGTATAAATTACTTGGGTCTTTAGAAAAATGTAATGAAAGTATTGTGTGATCTGCTTACCAACTATGTGCTTTGTAAAATTTTATTGGATATCAACTAGTTGATACATCCTGTAGATTATTTTTATTGAATGTCAACTAGTTTCTTAAAGAGTGCATCAAAAATAATCATTATTTCAAAAATCAAACTGATATAACTATATACTAGAAGTGTGCAAATGCAAACTAAAAAATGAAGGCATAAATTTCAATAAACTATATACCTGGTAGCAATTGCAACCAAATGAAACTGAAAACAAAAACCACAATTCAACAATGAATTTTATACAGACACCAATAATGAGAACTCAACTACATACCAGAAAAATGAAAAGCAGTAGTCAAGTGAAACCAAAAAGAAACCAAAAGATAAAATTACAAACTTCAACAACAAAATTTATACTAATTCCAAAATAAAAACTTAACTACACACCTGGATAAAAAAAAAAGTATTAGTCAAATAAAACTAAATGAAACTGAAAAAACAAAAGCATAAATTTAATGAAAATTTTTTAAAACTAAAGGAACAAATGCTATAAACTTTAACAATAAAATTATACTGACTTTGATAACAAAGACTCAGCTACATACTTGAAAGTTTGAAACTCAAGTGACAAATTTATACAAACTCCAAAACAAAAACTTAAGTACATACTAGAAGTGTGCAAATGCAAGCTGAAAAAATGAAAGTACAAATTTCAATAAAAAACTACATATCATACCTGGTAGCAATTGCAAACCAAATAAAGCTAAAAAGGCAAAAACCACAATCCAACAATGAATTTTACACTGAAACCAATGATAAGGACTCAACTATATACCAGAAAGAAGAAAAAGAGATAGTCAAGTGAAACCAAAAGAGATTGAAAATGAAAATCATACTTTAACAATAAAATTTATACCAAATCAAGACAAAAACTTAACTATATACCTGGAAGAAAAAAAAGTGTTAGTCAAGTGAAGCTAACCAGAATTAAAAAAATGAAAGCAAAGTGCAAACCAAAAGAAACCAAAAAAATAAAAGTACAAGCTCCAATAAAGACTCAACTACATACTTAGAAAAAAAAAAGTGTTTTTAAGTACAAACTAGAAGATATGATAGAAAAAGCAAAAGCCATAAAATTTGTACTGATACTGTGATGAAAGACAACTATATACCTAAAAGAAAAAAAAGCAGTAGTTGAGTTCAAACCAAAAGAGAACTAAAAGAAATAAAAAAATAAAAAACAAAATATATAACATATATGTACATATATAGCAGTAAGATAATCTAATTAGAGTTGATTAGAATATCCTGTACATGCCATGCATGTTCGGGCAGCTAGTTGCCAAAGGTCAAATTAACATATAAATGCTAATTATCTGACTTTTTTGAGTTTTGGTTGGCTGAGAAGCTAGAGATATATAAGTTATATATTTCTGTCCAGAGGTGCCTAGAAAAACTCTTAAAATAATTTTTATTACTTTATATATTTGCATAGAGAACATATTTTTCAAACTTAATGTTTTCAAAAAAAATTTAATAGAGAATATCTTAAATTTTAAAATGTTCTTAAATTAAAAGTGATGTTCTTATGAGAACATGAAAACATAAGATTTCCAACACTAGGTACAGTACTACATTCTTTCTTATCATTCAATATAATTTCACAAGTAGAAGTTATACCTTTTTTTGCAAAAATAGTCCAAGAAAAAACTTTGAAGGGATAGTTGTATTTTGGCTACTCTCTTCATTTCAGGATTTCTCTAGTTAGTACCTTCATTTTGCACCATGTTTGTATAAATGAAATTGGTTCAAAATTCTCTTAAATTTCATTGTTTTTATTAAAAAAATTTGTGATTGCAATAAATTGTATACATAGTTTATTTAAATTTTAAATAATTACATATGCAGTTGGACCTCTCTATAATCACCAAGTCCATCATGCCCTAGTTTGGTGATTGTATAGAGGTGTGACTATAAATAAAATTCCTTGCTATGGTCACATGACTAAAGGCCAATAAGTAATATATATATACATATATTTTTTTTTTATTTTCTTTGATGAGTCTGCTAGATACTTGCGAGTAAACAGAAGAATACTAAGCTAAAATATATTTACAAAATATACAGTTTTTTCTTATATAAGCCTAACACCACTCAGTTTCCTAAAAAGGACCTAAGTGTACCCTGTCGCACTGTTTTCCTAACGAAACAGGTTTCGGTGGTGACCCATCAGAAGCCATACCAAAAGGGCTTTTTACTCCTCTCGATGAAGCCTAACATCCCTTCTTTCACCAAACTTCCCATCATTTTAATCTTTCTAAAACCTTTTCTTTCTACTTCTTTTTACGCTCCTTCTGGCCTTCCGAAATTTTGTTTTCTTCAATTTTCTTTTTTTTCACCTTCTGTCTAGCCTTTTTTCTCTGTTTTTCTTTTTGTGCAATGCCACTTTCTTCCTCCCATTCATTTACTATCTGGCAATGGTCTTTTCAAATAATTTCAAAAAGACTATTTCATGTTATGTTTAGAACATCTTCAATAATATGATTTGTTATTCTGTTAGAGCGAAGCTGCTTTTGAATTCTTATCTGAGCTTTGTAACAGAACAAACCCTTAATCAACCCTTTTCGTATACTAATTATCTTCTTTTGATTTTCTCCAAAAATTAGATTTATCAACTTCTGTTTGGGCAGTCACTTTTGAATGTCTTTTGGCAGATTGTTCTAAGCAAATTCTGCTGCTACCGATTGAATACTCCATCATGAAATTTCATAGCCTTCACATTCAGCCAAATGATTATGTACTTCCTTGTTTCTGTATTGCAGCTCAGACAATTTGAAGATTCGTATAGATCTGGTCTTCTCCTATTTAATAGGTCGAGAAGAGGTAGATTTTCTGAAAGGTATTTGATAATAAAACAAGCTTTTTTACTTCTTCTAGTTGTTGAACCTTGTATACCATTTACTTCCTTGAGCTTCTTCCAGAACATCAACCAGCTTTTGTCGTTGTAACTGTTGTTTTGTACTATATTATACAAACTTTGTGAAAGCTACCACTTAGCACCTATATACATGTTATTGAGTGTTTTGATAAAAGCTCAAGGCAGCATCTCTACTAGCCAATTTTCCAAAATAAAACACTTTGGAATCTTGAACTTTCTCCTACTTCTACTTGAATTGTTTCTGATGCTTCACAACCTTTCTTTGCTAGTTTGTCTGCCAAGTTGTTCCATTTGTTATTGCTATGCGCTTTTACCTTATTGAGCTCAAGGGTAATGTTTTTAGTTTTTATTAGATCTATGATTTTTCTATCAGAAAAAATTAGACCGCTTTTGCACTCT
Organism: Gigaspora rosea; assembly: GCA_003550325.1. Taxonomy (NCBI): domain Eukaryota; kingdom Fungi; phylum Glomeromycota; class Glomeromycetes; order Diversisporales; family Gigasporaceae; genus Gigaspora; species Gigaspora rosea. The sequence goes on along the minus strand of QKWP01000197.1, from coordinate 73,245 downwards.
TCTTGCTAATTCAAGAAAAAATCCTGATTCCATCGCACAGATTGCTGCCACACTATCTGTGTAAACTATAACTTCTGCTTCACTTGGAATTGTTAAAAGCATGGCCCATATTGCTATGAGTTCTGCCTTTGTTAATGATGGCCATTGAAATGCTTTAATTGACATTGTATCCAAAATTTCTTTCTCCATGTCGCTTATTTGAACCCACCCAGCTCCCATTATGCAACAGTGATTATTATTACCCAAGCTCTCTACTAAAAAACTATCTGTGTAAAAAATGAAACATTCACATTTCCTATCTAAATTTTTCCTAAAACTATTTACTAAAAGATACTCTGTTTCACTCTCTAGCTTCTTCAAAATTAATTCTATTTCCAAACAGTTGCCTCTTTTATTAATGCCGATTTATTTTTAGATAGATTACATTCTTATACACTATTAAGTAGTCAAATGTTTACGGACACGGAAAACTCCGTTTGTTTGGTTTTATTTTTACCGCAAAAATCTAATTTTATTTATCTTTATGAAAATGACAAGTATGTTGGCGAATTGTATTCACTGAAAAAAAAATTATGCTAATATTACTGAAAATTTGTTCTTTTGAAGCTATGCTACTTATTCTTTTCTTTTTCCTTATACCAGAAACCATATTTAAATTTATTGGGAAAATTTACATTTATCACTTTCTCTATATGGGCTTGGAAGCACCCTACAATGTCTTCCTTCTTGATCCAGCTTGTATATATGCCATTACTACTTTCTTCACCGATTTGATAGCCTTCACATTTGACAATGCAGACATTTGATGACTTTTGAGATAAACTATCATGCCAATGTTCAACAAGCACTTCTTTTTTACCCTTTTGTATTATTCTACCGTATTCTTGGTTGTTTGTATTACCATTATATACAACCCAGTCCTTTACTCATCGGTCCTCTGAAATAAAGGTCTTTTTGAGCTCCAGGGCTAGTGAATTCGGTTCTGGCACATTAAGACTTGCTGCAATTTTTCTTGTGTCTGTATCTATAATTATCTCTCTTTCTAATTCCACGAACCAATAAGCTTTCTTTTCTTGGCTTGAAAGGCCTAAGACTTTTTTAATTGTTGCCAAGTAATCATATTTTTCCCTTCAAAGTTGATTAATTGTCCAATATATGTCAGACTAAATTTGTTTATGTGCTTGTATGAACGATAAAAGCTTTTTGGTGATAGTAAACTCCTTATCTTGACCACAGAAAATAAGTAATATATTTGCACATATTTGAAATACTATTAAAAAATTTAATCCAGTGGCCCAATTTGGATAAAACAATACCAGAGTGTTTGACTCAATAAGACAATTACAAAGAGTCCAAAAACATTCAAATTTAATTACAAAATAGTAAGATCATTAAGTGGTAAATCACAGATAAAGGGTAAAAAATGATGATCATTTTATAATAAATTACGGCAGGCATTTAATAGTAAATTCTTTTAGTATGCGAATAGGGCTTTTCTACACATAAAAGTATTTTTTTACTAAGCAAAACTTTTATAATTTTTAATTAAACTTTGCAGAACCAACTTTTCTGATTCTAATAATAGTTAAATCATTCAAATCACGTTAGTATATGAAACGATATGAGTATTTATTGATTGTTTACTATAGGGCTTTTTATTATGATCAGAAATGTATGGCATTTCACTTCTATATAAGGCAATTAGTAAATCTCCGCCGATTTTTACTATAAAATTTTGACCCTTTAATTGCGGATTACCACTTAAAGATTTTTTACACAGATATTTAAATTTAATCAATTCTTAAACATGTAAATTGATACAAATCCTTAATGATATCAAGAGCGCGTGATTCAATTTTAACAATTTTGGGCTCATTAGGATTATCTCATTGAGACAAACATTTTGGTAGTTGTTTCATCCAAATCGGATCATTGGATCAAAAGTTATTTGTTGTAAAACCTTTAAAAAGCTTTAATAGATAATTTAAATATACATGAATATGAATATTGGCCAATCAGATTTTATAATCCGTATTTAGTTAAAAATTGGTGATTATAATGAGGTTTTTTATTAATAAAATTGTTAAAAAATCAAATTTTTATGGTGATAGTGCTTATAAGTGATTTGTGACTATAATGAGGTTTTTTTACTATGTTTTAAGTCTGTCGCACAAAATTGGGTGTTTAAATAGAGGTGTGACAATATAGGTGTGACTATAGGGAGGTCTGACTGTATTTATGTTTAAATTATATACATTATTTATGCAGCATTACAAAGACTTAAGTATTTTAAATCTTTAAGTTTGCATGAATGGGTCGCTAATTCTCAAGAAAACAAAAACAATTATTGAATGATTTAATTATTTTTTGAATGCAGTTTATATAAATATTTGAAAGTATGTTTTTTTTCGGGGTAACGTGATTTACTTTATTCAATTAGAGATGGTATATAATGCGTCCGGATTTGTGATCATGTAAAAAATCAAATTGAATTTTTATTGCAACTTTTGTTTTGGTTTAAGTTTTTTAGATAAGTTTTTAAGTTTATATATAAATAGATCATCATATAGCTGATAGGTTATTTCACGTTCTCTTAATGCGTCTGCATCATTTGGGTTTATTTCCAATGATTTATTTAAATCTGCAAGTGATTTTTCATATTTGTTAATCGTGCGGTAAACTATTCCACATTCACTTAAAGCAAATATGGGGTGTTATCTATTAAAACAGCCCATTTTTGCAATTTTTTGAAAAATGAGTTTTCATTAGATTTATATAAAATTTGACATTACCAATATTTTTCAATTATAAATGAAGGTCAATTTGAATAATAAAAAATCAAGATAATTGTAAAAGAAAAATTACACGAGTCCGCGTAAGGCCAATACATCACGAGATTATCCGATAGTCACCTGCTATATTTAACCAATCAAAATCGTGAAATTTAATTAATCCCGGATCAGTCCGAAAATCAAAACAAATGATTAAACTCAATTATCTCAAAATAAACTATATGCAAAAAAGGGCTGTTTTAATTGATAACACCCCATATATCATTTGGATCGATTTCTAATGATTTATTTAAATCTGCAAGTGATTCTTTAAATCTGTTCATACTACGATATGTTGCACCACGTACTCTTAAAGTAAATGCATCATTTGGATTGATTTCTAATGATTTATTAAAATCTGCGATTGATTCTTCATATTTATTCATCATGCGATATGACATACCGCGGTCGCGTAATGTAATTGCACTATTTGAATCGATTTCTAATGATTTATTTAAATCTGCAAGTGATTCTTCATATCTGCCCATCATGTAATATGTTGCACCGCGTTCTCCTAATGTAATTGTATTATTTTTTGGATCGATTTCTAATGATTTATTTAAATCTGCAAGTGATTCTTCATATTTGTTAATCGTGCGATAAACTATCCCACGTTCGTTTAAAGCAAATACATCATTTGGATCGATTTCTAATGATTTAATTAAATCTAAAAGTGGTTCTTCATATCTGTTCATCCTGGAATATGTTACACCGCGTTCTCTTAATGTAATTACATTATTTGGATCGATTTCTAATGATTTATTTAAATCTGCAAGTGATTCTTCATATTTATTCATCATGCGATATAATATACCGCGTTCTCTTAATATAATTGCATCATTTGGATCGATTTCTAATGATTTATTTAAATCTGCAAGTGATTTTTTATATTTGTTAATCATGTGATAAACTATACCACGTTCGTTTAAAGCAAATACATTATTTGGATCGATTTCTAATGATTTATTTAAATCTAAAAGTGATAATTTATATTTGTTCATCTTGCGATATGTTGCACCGCGCTCGTTTAATGTAATTGCATCATTTGGATTGATTTCTAATGATTTATTTAAATCTACAATTGATTCTTCATATTTATTCATCATGCGATATGTTGCACCGCGTTCTTTTAAAGCAAATACATTATTTGGATCGATTTCTAATGATTTATTTAAATCTGCAAGTGATTCTTCATATTTGTTAATCGTGTGATAAAATATTCCACGTTCGTTTAAAGCAAATACATTATTTGGATTGATTTCTAATGATTTATTTAAATCTACAATTGATTCTATATATCTGTTCATCATGCGATATGTTGCACCGCGTTCGTTTAATGTAATTGCATCATTTGGATTGATTTCTAATGATTTATTTAAATCTGCAATTGATTCTTCATACTTATTCATCATGCGATATGTTGCACCGCGTTCTCTTAATGTAATTGCATTATTTGGATCGATTTCTAATGATTTATTTAAATCTGCAATAGATTCTTCATATTTATTCATCATGCGATATATTGTACCGCGTTCTTTTAAAGCAAATACATTATTTGTATCGATTTCTAATGATTTATTTAAATCTACAAGTGATTCTTCATATTTGTTAATCGTGCAATAAACTATTCCACGTCCGATTAATGTAAATACATTATTTGGATCGATTTCTAATGATTTATTTAAATCTGCAAGTGATTCTTCATATTTGTTAATCGTGCGATAAACTATCCCACGTTCGTTTAAAGCAAATACATCATTTGGATCGATTTCTAATGATTTAATTAAATCTAAAAGTGGTTCTTCATATCTGTTCATCCTGGGATATGTTACACCGCGTTCTCTTAATGTAATTGCATTATTTGGATCGATTTCTAATGATTTATTTAAATCTACAATTGATTCTTCATATTTATTCATCATGCGATATGTTGCTCCGCGTTCTTTTAAAGCAAATACATTATTTGGATCGATTTCTAATGATTTAAATCTGCAATTGATTCTTCATATTTATTCATCATGCGATATGTTGCTCCGCGTTCTTTTAAAGCAAATACATTATTTGGATCGATTTCTAATGATTTAAATCTGCAATTGATTCTTCATATTTATTCATCATGCGATATGTTGCTCCGCGTTCTTTTAAAGCAAATACATTATTTGGATCGATTTCTAATGATTTAAATCTGCAATTGATTCTTCATATTTATTCATCATGCGATATGTTGCTCCGCGTTCTTTTAAAGCAAATACATTATTTGGATCGATTTCTAATGATTTAAATCTGCAATTGATTCTTCATATTTATTCATCATGCGATATGTTGCTCCGCGTTCTTTTAAAGCAAATACATTATTTGGATCGATTTCTAATGATTTAAATCTGCAATTGATTCTTCATATTTATTCATCATGCGATATGTTGCTCCGCGTTCTTTTAAAGCAAATACATTATTTGGATCGATTTCTAATGATTTAAATCTGCAATTGATTCTTCATATTTATTCATCATGCGATATGTTGCACCGCGTTCTTTTAAAGCAAATACATTATTTGGATCGATTTCTAATGATTTATTTAAATCTAAAAGTGATTCTTCATATTTGTTAATAGTGCGATAAACTATTCCACGTCCGATTAATGTAAATACATTATTTGGATCGATTTCTAATAATTTATTTAAATCTGCAAGTGATTCTTCATATTTGTTAATCGTGCGATAAACTATTCCACGTTCGTATAAAGCAAATACATCTTTTGGATTGACTTCTAATAATTTATTTAAATCTGCAATTGATTCTTCATATTTGTTAATCATGCGATAAACTATTCCACGTTCTTTTAAAGCAAATACATTATTTGGATCGATTTCTAATGATTTATTTAAATCTGCAAGTGATTCTTCATATTTGTTAATCGTGCGATAAACTATTCCACGTACTTTTAAAGCAAATACATTATTTGGATCGATTTCTAATGATTTATTTAAATCTGCAAGTGATTCTTCATATTTGTTAATCGTGCGATAAACTATTCCACGTACTTTTAAAGCAAATACATTATTTGGATCGATTTCTAATGATTTATTTAAATCTGCAAGTGATTCTTCATATTTGTTAATCGTGCGATAAACTATTCCACGTACTTTTAAAGCAAATACATTATTTGGATCGATTTCTAATGATTTATTTAAATCTGCAAGTGATTCTTCATATTTGTTAATCGTGTAATAAACTATTCCACGCTCGTTTAAAGCAAATACATCATTTGAATCGATTTCTAATGATTTATTTAGCTTTAAAAGTTTTTTCTCATTTTCGACCATTTTGTTATAATATGATAATGATGAAGTGGCATTTAGTTTTAAAACCGAATCAGGAATTATCAAACTTATATCTGCCCTACTTTGATAGTCTTGATTAACTAGAATTGATTTTTGAGTTATTAAAACATTAGAATTTTGGGCAATTATATTTGAAACTTGTCCATTATCGAATCTTAGATTTTTTAAATTAAAAAAGACATGTTGAATATCTGGGCGGCTTTCAGGATCATGTTGCCAACAATCTATTTATTAATTAAAATTATTCTTGAACTTTATTGAAAAATAGTACATATATATTATAAAAATTTATTATACCTGAATAAATCTTGATATATTCTAGTGGTGATCCTTCAACAGGGGTTTCTCGAACACCGTTGCTAATATCTAACATTAATGCAAGATAATGTTCAGTATCAGCTTGAAAAGGTGGATAACCGCTAGATATTTCCCACATAAGGACACCAACACTATATACGTCTGATTTTTTATTAAATCTAAAAGATCTATTTTTATTGCGTGAACTAATAAAACTTTGTGGATCCATATATTGAATTACTCCAAAAAAGTTTAGGCTTGAGTTTGTCACTTCACCCAATCTTTTTGAAAGTCTATATTTGTTGAATGCTATTAAAATCATAAATAATTAAGATTAATGAAATAATTGGCATTATATCATATGAAAAAAAAAAAATACCAGATCACGATGAATTATTTCTTCAGCATGCAAGCATTTGACTGCACTAGCAATCTGTAACGCAAACTTGATCTTATCGTTCCAAGAAAGTTCTTTAAAATTATTTTGCAGATACGACCGTAAAGTTCCGCTATTAGCATATTCAAGGACAAGCATGTAATTCGTAGAACTTTTATCTATTGCTGTAATACATCTATATTATAAGTTATTTGAGCGTTGTAAAGTAAAGCCTGGAAGTGAAAATTTAAGCTTTCATAGTATAACCTGAAAGAATTATAATTTATCTGGCAGCCAACTATGATAGTGCTTGCCAAGTAACTATTTGTTATGTATACGAATAGTGTTTTGGACGCATGACACTTTGACATTTTTACAGTAATACAAAATTTTCAAGTTTTCACTTCCAGAGCACTCGTATTTTAAACTATAAAATTTAAATTCATTGTTTCATAAAGAAAATTATGCATTATTACCTTTATTTTTAGTAACACCGAACAGACGTATAATATTAGAATGCATATCAGCCTTACAATGTAATTTAAGCTACGCAAATTATACCTTACAATTAATATGATATTGTCGTAGATTTATACATTAATAACTAATTCAGTTACCTCATTAACAATTTCTTTAATAGGCACATTTCTTTTAAACGATTTTATTGCAACGTTAATTTCATTGTTTTTGAAAGTTGCACGATACACTTTTCCAAATCCTCCTTCTCCGATCAACTTAAAATCCTTGAAGCTATAATAATCGTAAAATTTAATACGTTCTTCATTAAGGCATTTTTGAATTAAATCTTCAGATTGATTCATGATTATGCGCCGAGTTGTACGTTTTCACTGTCTTAAGTCTTTTACGACCTTATCTCCAAATGTCCAGGCGTCCAAGAGTGTCTAGAGTAGGTTCAAGCTTTAATACTTAATAATTTTGTCTAAAAAATATGCAATTTATATTTATTTTTGGATATTTTTTATTTAGAAAATTAATAGATTAATAAAATTTTGAGTTATTTTAATTGTTCGGAGCGAAGTGGAGGACTCATTTCTATGCAAATTACGTTGCTTCTGTGTTTCGGTTCCTTAGTTTTATTTGTCATTAATGTCCACAACTATCCTGCGACACCATAGCTTGTACATCAAATTGTTTATTTATTTGTAGTATTTGGCAAAAAAAAAAAAACTCTGCCCGCGTGATATTTTAAATATTTAGTTATATTAGGGTTTGAATTAGTGTTATATAGTAAAATCACTCAAAGAATATATTTTATAGTGCGCAGAAGGTTGTTTCTTATGAAGATTTTTGAGAAATAAGTGATTTTTCTTTAGAACGGATGTTTGTATTTCCTGATCGTGTTACGTTACATCAAATTGGAATTCATTGATGGGGAGATCTTATAGGTAAGATCACCTCCCCAGCATTTTTTATTAGTGAAACAATATAAGCTTAGACATTAGTTTCTTGTATTCTATGTTTTTTCGCTTTTTTCTTATTTTTTTTCTTCGTCGGGCTGATCCGTGTTGATCAAAACAAACAAGTTGATTGGCCACATATCATGGAGCTTTTTGTGCCATAGCTAGGGTATTTGTATTACACACAGACTTTATAAGTGGTCTATATTAGGGATGTCAATGGAGTAAAGTACTCCAGAGTAACTGTGGAGCATAACGAAAACATCTATGTACCCCCCTTCAAAAGATCAGCAGTATTTACTCTGTCCCAATTAGGAAGGCACCTACTATTTCAGATTCAAGGTCACGAGTATATTTTGAAAACAAAATAAACTATGAATGACATATGAGGTTTTTTTGAAAAAACCACTAGTGGGATTTTTACATAGTTTTCTTTTATTTTTTTTCACAATATATGTATGTCCGACCACTTTTTTTTCTTTTGCTTTTTTTATCTTGTCCATTTATATTAGGTTTTTTGTTTAGGATGTATAGATTTCCCTATTTTTCATTTTCCATTTTTTCACTTTTCCTTTATACACCCTTCTAGTAATGGGTTTGGGACAGTTTGAAAATGCATTGGGACATTTTGGAACATTTTAGGACATTTTTATAAATTAAAACTACTCAAAATTTTATTAAAATAATTTACTTTAATTTTGTTAAAAATATATTCAGTACTTAAAAAATATATAACTGTATATTTTTTAAATTAATTTATTAATTATTAAAACTTGGGACTTAGTTTGGGACAATTTGGGACACTAAAACATTAGAATGTTGGAACACTGCTAAAAAGCTTGGGACACTATCTGAACCCATCACTGCCCCCTTTGTATACTTTGTTTTTTTTATCTTTCTTGTTAGTTGCAAAAGTAATTGTTTAACTTTTCTGCCAGGATCTAGATAGAAGAAGTTTGAAAGAAATTTGGTAGGACGGACAAGCTAATAGATCTCTATCGATAAGCTGTATCTTGAGACCATGAGGTACAATGGATATGGTGAAATAATATCTATCCTTGTCAGGTCATGGTTAAGTGCCTATAGTAAGGGGAGCGCCATTTATCACCTGATTTTTTAGGTAGGTGGTGTAGAGCAATTATCAGGTCCTATATATAATATAATATATATACACAGTGGCTCTCGATATAACGGAGGCCATGGTTCCAGTTCTTTGTTCCGTTATATCAAAAGCTCCATTATATCAAAATCTCATGATATATAAGATATTATAGTAAATCATAATTTGGTTCCATTATAATTCTCCGTATTAAGCAATATCCATTATATTGATGGTCCGTTATATCGAGAGTTACTGTGTAATATATATATATATTTTTTTTTTTACTCTTAGGCAGTCTCACAGACGATTTTTATTAGAATACTTGTAAATTTCAGGAATTACAGTGTTATTAACAAAGTTAATCTCTAATTTGCTGAACCCTACATCATACTATCCTTTGATTTCAAGAATACAATATGCGACCTGCCTCACTAGTGCCGTAGCAAAATGCTAAAACAAACTAGGAGTTTGAAATCAAACTCAAGGGCATTGTCAAACAGCCTAACTTTAAAACCTTCTTCTCCAAGCTTCTCAAGAAAAGAATACTAGTAAAAAAAAAACACATATTTAGAAAGAAAAAGTGGGAAAGTAAATGAGAGATAAACTAAACTACCTAAATGAATACCAAAATAAACAAAATAAAAGTGAAAGAATAAAGAAAAAAGCAAAAATTAGACTATATAGCAGCACCAATTTCACCTGGAATCAAGTATAAAAATTATATAATACTATGCCAGTAAAAATACCGAGTACTATATTTACAGCAAAAAAATATATAAAAAAAAGCTGGCAAGGATAAAAAGAGAAAAGAAAAACTATGGCTAAAAGAATATTCTAGAAGGAAATTTCAGTTCATGTTTATTTCCAACTTATCCATGTCCTGAATTTTACTCGTGACTTGATCCAATTCAGAAGCCGCATTCCCAAAATGGAAGAGTAAACAATGTTGATCTTTTGGAGGGGGTAAACCGAATCGCCCACTTTTGTTGAAATTTCGAAATTCCAAAAGGGCACCAAGGAAAAGTACCAAAACTGAAAGGACTTTGAAAGAGTTACACTATACCGAATAAGATATCTAACCAAGTATTTACTTCTGTTTTCACGTCCATAAAACTTGACAAAGCTCCAGGTTATTATGCCTACTACTTCTTCGCTTGGTAGTACCAGAGACTTCTGCTCAGAGGCCTCTTTCATAAGGGTTCGAATCTTTTTCAACTCTATTTCAGCTACAACCAAGCATACGATGATTAGCCTTGAGTCCCAGCTGCTACTAGTAAAGTTTTGTTGCATATTAGATATGTTAACTATATAGTTTTCATAGGTCGGAGTTCTTGAAAATTTTGGTACGAGGGATCATTGGAAAGAGTTGTGAATAATATATATAATATATATAAATATATATTATTATATATATGTAGGTTCCAACATCCAATCCGGTTAATCGTCCAACCGATCAACCGAACCGAAAAAAACGTCAACCGGATCGCAATTTTGACAAACCGGTTTAAATATGCCAACTGGATTAATATAACACAAACGGGTCACCCGTTAAAAAACGGGTAATCCGATTTCTTTTATTACGTCGACCTGCAACGATATTTCTCATTACGGCGTGCTTGTCAAATTTAACTAAATTTTTGTCCTCAAATTTAAGTTTTGGGGACAAAATTATTTTTACAAATGCGCTATAATATATAGGTAATTGGGTATTCGGTTGCTCGATTAGCATTACCTAATCACAATCGGGGGTCCCGGTTTTAATCGGATAATTGTTTTAGTTTCGAATAACCAGTTCCAATCAGTTTTCACCCGATGGGTCATGGTTGGAGAGTTTCAATCTGGTTTGGAACCCTATTCAATACTTCAATTTTTCACTTCGACCCTTCAACACGCAGATCTTTTCATCATTTGGCACTCGCACCAATTTGCAAAATGTTGATCTTCAACATCTGTAGATCAAATTGTTACCGAAAACTTGGAAGATCGTTAATATAATATAATGTCGTGCCTCAGATCATTCGACAGTAGCACTGCCACTTTCTTTTTGCTTTTAACTAAGCATTCTAGCATTGATCATCTTCAACTCAAATTTAAAAAATTTATTACTGTTTCTATCCATTACTATAATACCGGTAAAATTATCCTAATTGCGTTTTTGAAATCCAATACTACAATTCTCAATGCGCAGATCTTTTCGTCATTTGGCACTCGCACCAATCAGCAAAATGTTGATCTTCAACATCTGTAGATCAAATCGGTATCGAAAACTTGGAAGATCGTCAATATAATATAATGTCATGCCTCAGATCATTTGTCAGTAGCACTGCCACTTTCTTTTTGCATTTAACTAAGCACGATCTTCATTTCTAGCATTGATCATCTTCAACTCAAATTTAAAAAATTTATCACTGTTTCTATCCATTACTGTAATACCGGTAAAATTATCAAAATTGCATTTTTGAAAATAGTGCAATTTGTCAAAATCTATTCTTACGAACTGTACATACATACATACGTATAGATCCATATTATTTCTTTTCCCTATCACATTTTTTGCGGGCATTCATTTGCCTGGAATGGTAAGTACCAGAATTTTTTTTAGCAACTCATTATAGAGTTCATGAAAATTTCAATGCAAATTAACTTAACATTAACTTCATAATTGTTCATAAGTTCTGATAGTAACTTGCGATAGAAATCATTGTAATTCCAATACAAATTAACTTAACTATAACCACATGCAGTATTTTACAAATATACAAGTAAGATCTGCATCAGAATTTTTACAGTAGCTCACGATCGAAAAATCACTATAATTCCAATGCAAACTAATACAACCTTAACTACATATTGTGTATTACCAAAATAGTGAGTAAAATTATATATTTAGAGTTTTTTATGGCACTGTATCTTATGATAAAATCACAATAATTCTAATGCAAGCTATGTGTTATCAGAATAGCAAGTTCTTTAGTAGAGTTTTTTATAGCAACTCAACTCATTGATTCCAATATAAACCAACTAAGCTTTAACCACATACTGCGTACACAATAATAGTAAGTTCTGTAACAATTTTTTATAGTAGAAATTATGATAATTCTAATGCAAACTAACTCTATCTCATATTGTTGGTCACCAGGTGTTCTGTAAAGAATTTTTTACAGTAGCTCATGATAGAAATCACAATAGTTTTATTGCCAACCTTAATCACATACTGTGTGTCACTGAAATAGAAAGTAAGTTCTGTACTAATTTTTTTTTAGTAACTCATGACAGAAATCACAATAATTCCAATGCAATCTAACTTATTCATAACGGAAATCACAATAATTCCAATGCAATCTAACTTACTCATAACAGAAATCACAATAATTCCAATGCAATCTAACTTACTACATACAGTGTGTCACTATAACAAAGTTTTTTAAGTAACTCATGAAAAAAATCCATAATATTTCTATTGCAAACTAACTCAATCAACTCACATATTGTATGTTACCAAAATAGTAAGTTCTGTAACAATTTTTTGCAGTAACCCATGATAGAGTTCATGAAAATTTCAATACAAACTAATTCAATACATGCTGTGTTGTTACTAGAATAGCATGTTTTGTAACAGAATTTTTTACAATAATTCATGTTAGAAATCATGATAATTCTGATACAAGCTAACTCAACTTAACTATTTACTGGAATAGCAAAGTAAGCTTTGGGTTAATTTATAATATAGGTGGCAATATAGAATTATTATAAGATTGTAATATATAACTAACTATTTGAACTAATATAAGCAAATTTATAAATAGTTATGGTTAGGGTAAGGGTTATGTTTAAATTAAGGTTAGGTTAGGGTTAGAATTAGAGTTTTTTTATATTATAGACTTACAATATTTCTATATTACCTACCTATACTATAGAAGATCCAAGCTTTGTATAAAAAACATAATAGTTCCAAGCAAATTAACTTTATATATTGTATATTATCAGAATAGTAAATTCTATAACAAATTTTTATAGTAACTCTTAATAGAAATTATGATAATTCTGATATAAACTAACTCAATCTTAACTATATGCTGTATGCCACCATGTAAACTAACTCTTTTAACAATATTCTATATGCTACTGAAATAATGAATAATTCTGTAATATAATTTTTATAGTAACTTATGCAAACTAACTTATATACTGTATTATTTTAATAGCAAGTTATATAATATAATTTTTGCAGTAACTATGAAATGCAAACTAACTCAACTTTAACTATATACTGAAATAGCAAGTTCTGTAACAAAAGTTTTATTATTAATTAATAATATAATTCATAATAATTTCAATGCAAATTAACTCAACCTTAATTGTACTCTGTGTATTATTGAAACCAAGTAAGTTCTATACCAAATTTTTACAGAACTTAAAATGCAAAATACCTCAACCTTAACTAAACATAAGATTTTGGTTATATGATAATAAATATCATGAAATTTGGTTTGTTAGAGCAAATAATTGGCTAATATGGGTTGTGCAGCAGCACATTTTAGCCAATTATTTGTTTTGACAGAACAAATTTTATGATATTTATTATCACAATCCAATATTGATGTTATCTTATAATTATATTTATGCTTTAAAAGTCATTATTGGCTAACTGAGGTTTAATTCAAGATTGTTTTGCTTATATAATTAATGTGCAAAAAATAACAAGAAGAAAAAATCTATGATCATATGAGTTTGCATGATAAAGTGTATTATCTGGATAGCAAGAGTAAGTTCTGTAACAAAATTTTAACATTAACTTACAATGCAAAATAAGTCAATATTATTCACATACTGTGCATTATCTGATAGTGAGTAAGTTCTGTAACAAAATTTTTATGATAACTCTTGATAGAAATTACAATAATTTGAATAAAACAAACTCAAACTACATATTTTGTTACCAAAATACAGATGAGCTATGCATTTTTTACATTAATTTTACAATGCAAACTAATTCAATCTCAACTATATACTTTTTGTTACTGGATTTGCAAGTAAGTTTTGTATCAAAATTTTTTACAGTAACTTATAATATAAACTAACCCAACTTTAACCTCATTCTTATATTACTAGAACAGTGATTAGGAATTTTTACAGTAACTCTTAGTAAAAATTACAATAATTTGAATAAAACTATCTTAATTTATCTACATATTGAATCACCAGAATAGCAAGTTCTATAACACTTTAATCATATACTGTGTCATTGGAATAGCAAGTTCTGTAACAGAATTTTTTATACTAATTTATTAAAAAAAAACAATAATTTTAATGCAAACTAACTCAACCTTAACCACATATTGTGTGTCACTAGAATGAAAAGCTTTGTAACAGAATTTTTTATAGTGCCTTATTATAAGAATATATTATTTTAATGCAAATTATGTGTCAACAGAATAGCAAGCAAGTTCTGTAATAGATTTTTTTTATAGTAGCTTATGGTAAATTTAACTCAGTCTTAACTACATAGGGTGGAGTTGGAATTATGGTATGGGGTATCATTGTTACTAGGGTTGGTTAGGTTCCAGTTAGGTTCTGATAGGTTCTAAGTAAATTAATAATTTTTAACTAATTTTTTATTTTTTAGTTCTTAATTAAAGTTATTAATTATAAAATTATGAACAATTTTAATTATAAGCATAAAGCAAAAAATTTTCTTTTAAGTTTATAAATTCTTTAAAATATTAATTTAGAACCTAGATTCCAGAACCTAGGTTCTAAATTAATATTTTAAAGAATTTATAAACTTAAAAGAAAGTTTTTTGCTTTATACTTATAATTAAAATTGTTCATAATTTTATAACTAATAACTTTAATTAAGAACTAAAAAATAAAAAATCAGTTTAAAATTTATTAATTTACTTAGAACCTATCAGAACCTAACTGGAACCTAACCAACCCTAATTGTTACACTTACATTTTTTTCAATACTTCCACTGATCAAAATTGAATAATTTTAGTATTATTTGGTTCATTTGCTAAACAAATCAAATGATTCAATTCCATTTAAAAATTAAGAGAGAATTAGACTTCATGTTGCAGTTGATATACTTTTTCTCTTTTTCTTATTTTGGTAATTTCATTAGAAGTAAAATGTAAAAAAATACAATATTGAATATCGATATGCATATTATACCATAATATCCTCAATCTCACAAAGCATACCAGTTTTTTCAACAATTTTTGAAAGCTTAGAATATCAATTTTTTTTTAAAGTCTAGATTTTTTTTTATTGCTAGATAGTAAGTTGAATGTTATATTGTTTTGATAAATACTGTGAAAAATATGCTTTTTATGAAAATTTTTACTATTAGCAATTCTTAAGTGTACCATAATACCTAGCTCTACTTTACTATATGTCAACAGAATAAATATGTTATATAACAAAATTTTTTAGTAGAAATTGCAATAATTTCAATGAAAACCAGCTACATATGTACTGTGTGTCACCAGAATTTTAAGTCTGTTCTGTAACAGAATTTCTTATAGTAATGCAAAATGCAACTCAACCAAATACAACTCAAACATATAAGATCTGTACTTACTAGAATTTTTTATAGTAACTCAAAATAGAATCATGAGTAATTCGATGCAAACCTAACTTTAACAATTCTGTGTATTAGCAGAATAATAAGTTCTATAACAGTATTTTTTACTGTAGTATATGATAGGGTTCATGCTAATTCCAATATAAACTAACCCAACCTTAACTACAAAATATATGTTACCAGGATAGTGGTAAGTTTTGTAATAATTTATTATTATATTAACACATGATAGAAACACGATTTTTTATATTATGATAATTTCAATTTATACTATATGTTATCAAAATAAGAGGGTGGTGCGTAAGCGCCACCTATTGTGCTAGTATATATGTAATTTTTTAACTTTTGATCCACTAGTCCATTTTTGATGATCTAACTACCAAAATGTTCGCCTTAGTGAGCCAATTCTAACAAGCCTAAAATTACTAATTCTAATCACAGGATCCTAAAATCAACAAAGATTTGTATTCTATAAACAATTAATAATTAGATCTGTCTAATTTGGTGCACCTAAGTTCTATAATGAATACCACATGCCATATCGATCAGAATCAGATTATTTTGGTACCATTCGATTTGTCTCATTGAGACTAGTGCTCCTAGGTCCAGTCCGGGTCTGGTCCAGTCTGGGTCCGGTCTGGGATCAGACCAAACTCAGACTCTAAATTTTACTAATTTCAGACTTCAGACCAGACTCATCTATGAGTCCGGTCCGGGTCTGGTCCGAAATCTGCAGACTGGTCTGAAACCAAATATAATTATATGTATTTTTTGGTACTGAACAAGTTTACTTAGTGCATTTTGTTAGAATAAATTAGTAAAATTTTATAAATCATAAAATTTTATAGAATTTTATTAATAAAATTCTATAAAATCTTATAATTTGCAAATTTTTATTAATTAATTCTAACATAATGCACTAAGTAAACTTGTTTAGCACCTAAAAATGTATTAAAATGGCTGGTTTGTTTTTTATTTTACTTGAAATTTGGAGACAAGATGTATAATTTTGATTTTTGATCAAAACTCCAAAATTGTGCCTCAAATCTCTAAATTTCAAGTAAAATAAAAACAAACTACCCGTTTTAATACATTTTTAGGTGCTGAAAAAGTTTACTTAGTGCATTTTGTTAGAATTAATTAATAAAATTTGCGAATTATAAGATTTTATAGAATTTTATTAATAAAATTCTATAAAAACTTATGATTCATAAAATTTTACTAATTTATTCTAACAAAATGCACTAAGTAAACTTGTTCAGCAACAAAAAATACATATAAATATATTTGAACTT
Source organism: Gigaspora rosea (assembly GCA_003550325.1). Classification (NCBI taxonomy): domain Eukaryota; kingdom Fungi; phylum Glomeromycota; class Glomeromycetes; order Diversisporales; family Gigasporaceae; genus Gigaspora; species Gigaspora rosea. Next base: position 55,998 of record QKWP01000197.1, on the reverse strand, counting down.
AGACCAGTCTGCAGACTTCGGATTTGACTAAAAAGTCTGAATATAAAAAATAAATTTACTTAGTTATTTTAAAAATTACTATTAAAATTACACAAAAGTTGAACGATCTTGGGATCCTGTAATTGGATTTTGATGATTTTGGGCTTGTTAGAAGTGTCTCGCTGAAACGAACATTTTGGTTGTTGAATTGTCCAAAACAGACTAGCAGATCAAAAGTTATCCAATTTTTAATATATATATATATATTTAACCAATCAAATGCTTAGAAAAATTATCAGGTGGGGGTAGGGAGTCAGCTACTTAGTGAAGCAAATCTTACGTTTTTGATACTCCTGCACTTACTTTTTTGATACTCCTGTATGTACCCAAAATTACTTTACTTTTTTGATACCATCTGTATATATACACGTGACTTATGTTACTCAAAGGCCCAGTGCATTGTTTTTGCAAAAATAATTTTTGGTTACACACTGCTACTACGCTGCTAATGTCATGTAATGTTACACAAGTCTAATTTTGGTACCCTAACCCAGCATTAAGCTTAATGCTGGTGGGCACTATCATAATAAAGCCTCAGCGGGGTTAGACATAATTCTGGTCCACCCTAACCCTAAATCTAGTGGTACCCTAACCCAGCATTAAGCTTAATGCTAGTGGGCACTATCATGATAATGCCCCCAGCGGGTTAGACATAATTCCAGCTTACCTTAACCCTAAATCTAGTGGTACCCTAACCCGGCATTAAGCTTAATGCTGGTGGGCACTATCATGATACAGTAATGCCCCCGGCGGGGTTAGACATAATTCCGGCCCACCCTAACCCTAAATCTAGTGGTACCCTAACCCGGCATTAAGTTTAATGCTGGTGGGCATTATCATGATAATGCCCCCGGCGGGTTAGACATAATTCCGGCCCATTCTAACTCTAAAAACTAATTGTTCAAAGCAACATCCAATCACAGTACATATACTAGATGCATATGTCGTGTAGCCAGTATATGTACTGTGATTGGATGTTGCTTCAAACAATTAGTTTTTAGAGTTAGGGTGGGCCGGAATTATGTCTAACCCCGCCCGGGGCATTATCATGATAGTGCCCACCAGCATTAAGCTTAATGCCGGGTTAGGGTACCACTAGATTTAGGGTTAGGGTGGGCCAGAATTATATCTAACCCCGCCGGGTGCATTATCATGATAGTGCCCAGCAGCATTAAGTTTAATTCTGGGTTAGGGTACTACTAGATTTAGGGTAGGGTGGGCCGGAATTATGTCTAATCCCGCCGGGCATTATCATGATAGTGCCCACTAGCATTAAGCTTAATGCAATGTTAGGGTACCAAATTAGACCTGTGTAATGTTACATGACATTAGCAGTGCGTAACCAAAAATTATTTTTGCAAAAACAATGCACTGGCCTTTGTGTAACTTAAGTCACGTGTATATATGCAGATCGGTATCAAAAAAGTAAAATAATTTTGGGGTACATACAGGAGTATCAAAAAAGTAGGTGCAGGAGTATCAAAAATATAAAATATGCCTTAGTGAAACCCTAATCAGGTGATTTCTGGTGCTCCCCTAACTGGTTGAGTTATAGTTTTAGTTTCAGATCGATAGATCGATCTATAGTAATAGCATTTGTATATGTAACTATAGTTTTTATAATAAAACATAACCGGAGCACCTAGTTAAAAAAAATAATAATAATGCAAAACCTTAGTGATCTTATGACCCTGTAATTGGATTTTAATAATTTTGGGCTTGTTAGAATCGTCTTATTGAGATGAACATTTTGGTAGTAAAATTATCCAAAATGGACCAGTAGATCAAAAGTTATTTAATATTATATATATTTATATAATATATTATAAAATATTAGTCGTTATATTAACTAATCAGAATTGAGATTAGGGTGATCACACCATACATGGATGGGGTAGCTATTAAGTAAAAATATTACGTGATAAATGGCACACTTTTATATAATTAAATAGGAAAATTAAAGTAACTATAGTGGGATTGTAACTAATGCGAATGTTATTATTGCGAGGTTATACTATATATAATAAACTGCAAGTTATTAATAAATTTAGCATTCCAAACCATTAAAATTCAATATTATTTGTCAAATAAATTTATTTTAGATATTACACCTAAAATCTCAAATTTAGATATTCAATTATTAACTAATTCAAATAATAACTATAAGAAAATATTGGAACAACAGAACCCGAACTTAGGATCACTATAAATTTTGTATTTATGCTATAGATTAATAGAAATAGTCAAAATAACAAAAATTTGAAAAAAAACCTTTATAAACAGTTTTCATATGATTTATCAAAAATGACTTGAAAATTTTTTTAAATATTGATTATCTATTGTTATGATAAGACAATTTTTTGAAATACAGTCAACTCTCTCTAATCTGAACTGCTGGAACTGTTTTTTTTACTATGGAAAAGTTCAGTTTTCAAAGAGTTATATATGGCTTATCTGAACTTTATAATAAAATTTACAAAAGTTCTAGAAGATTTTGTTTGGTTTAGAAAGAGTTTAATAGTGTTTAGTTTAGAGAGGTTCAGATTAGAGAAAGCGACTATACATTTTTATTAAACTCGAGATTGTTATGTAAATTAAAACTGAAAATAAATATTCAAATTTTTACTATATTATAATAATAAATTATAATTAACTAATTGCATTAGTGGTCTGTATATTTGACTATTATAAATTTAATAGCATGTTAAGAGCAGAGGGTACGATTTTAAAATTATATATAAACTTAATGGTAAGTTTTTTATATTTAATTTTATGAAAAATTATAACAAATAAACTAATCATATTTTAAGCCAAGTTTGTAGAGCAGGTTTTTCTGATTCTAATAATAGTAAAATCATTAAAATTGGTCAAAAACTCAGTAAGATATGGAATTTTAAAGATTGGGTATTAAAATTTAGTAATAAAATTAACTTATAAATTTACATAAATTGACCAATCAGCATTAGCAATTTTGTGCAACCCAGAAAAACTTTATGATATATACAAGTATATTTTTTTAAAATATAATAATAGTTCAAAATTTTTGTAAAATTTTAATAAAAATTAGTTGTAATTTAAAAAAGTTTTATTAGTAGCATATGTCAATTTTACATGAAATTTCAAAATACCATATAAAAACTATATAAAAATGATCTACGTACCCTCTACCCTTAAAGTATGAACATATCAATATTTTGCTTAGTTAAGCATAGTATTATTGCACAATTATGTAACCCCTATGATTGACTTTTTTATGATTAAATAGCAATTGCTAAAGATAGCCAATTTATTATAAGCCATTTAATTATACAAACTGCAATAAAACTGTTTTCTAATTAGCAAATAAATGAAACTGCTTTGCATAATTAGTTTGTATAACTTCATGTTAGTTTATTTTTTTTTATATATTTATAGTATAGGATTTTTTCTTCATATAATAGTTACTCCAGTGTATAAACCACTTTATAGTTAATATAATAGTAGCTCTAGAGTATAAACTATTTTATATTAATAGTATTACTCTAGAGTAATTTACTTCATTTAGGTATACCTTAAAGTGGAGTAATGCCTAAATCATGCTAATATAGAGTGGCTTATAATTATACTCCTAGTTACTCTAGAGTATTATATACTATTAACATCCCTACCCACATCTGTCAAAGTATTATATGTACATCAAAGAAAAAAGAAAAAACTATGCCTAAAAGAAAATTCTAGAAAGAAATAAATTTTTTAACATTTTTTTCCAAATTATCCTTACATGTTATTCATTGTTTATTTTATAGACGTCAAAACTCACTTGTGACCTAGCTTTGATTCAGTAGATGCATTTTCAAATTGAAAAGAGTAAACATTGCTAATCTTTTGGAGGAGTAAGCTAAATTTGCTACTTTTTGACAAATTTCAAAAAAACAGGGAGAAATAAAGAAGGTACCAAATATTTAGAGAGCATAGGTTTTATCTTTGAAAAATAATATACTTGACCAAAAGTAAATTTCTATTTACACTTCCATCTCTTTTGACAAAAACCTTTAGAATTGTAGTTCTACTATGTTTTCTATAGTAACAAAGTCTTCTACTCAGAAAGTCAAACCCAAAAAAAAGAGTTCTTTTTTAGCTCTATTTTAGTTTTCTTATATCTAATCTGAAACTCTTGTTCCAAGTTGCTTTTAGATAAAGTTTTTGTTATGTAAAATATACTAACTCCAAAGTTTTCATAAATCAGGGTTCTTGAAAAATTTGGTATGAGGGTTGTTAAGAAGAGTTGTTTATTTTGACTTTTTTGTTTATTTTATTTTTTTTTTAATTTTATTTAGTTTTATTTGACTAATGCTTTTTTTTTTCTAGATATGAAGTTAAGGTTTCATTTTAAAATTGGTATAAATTTTATTCTAAAGTTTGTAGTTTTATTTTTCAAACTCTTTTGGTTTTACTTAACTACTGCTTTGTCATATTCCTAGTATATAGTTAAGTTCTTGTTGTTGGTATTAGTATAAAATTTATTGTTGGATTTAGCTTTTGCCTTTTAGCTTCATTTGGTTTGAAATTGCTACTAGTCTTTGTTGAATTTGTACTTTAGTTTTTTCAGTTTGCATTTGCACACTTTTAGTATATTGGGTTTTGGTTTGGAGTTGTATAAATTTGTTACTTGAGTTTTACTAACTACTACTTTTTTTTTTAAGTTTTTACCTTGAAATTAGTATAAATTTCATTATTGGAATTTGTAGCTTTTGTTTTTTTTGTTTTTTTTTTAATTAAATATTTATCATTGGAGTTGGTGTAAATTTTGATATTGAAGCTTGTAGCTTTTGCACTTTTGGTCTTTTCAGGTGTACATTTTGGTATTAAGTTTTATTCAATATTGTAGATTTTGTCTCTGTGTTTTGAATTTGTTTTTTTTTTGGTATCATGTAGGTTTTGTACATTATACAAAAAATGGGTTTATATGTATTATGCAGGGTTTGTTTTGTATATTATGCAGAAGTTGGTTTTATGCATTATGTAGAGTTGGTTTTGTACGTTATGAGAATCAATTTTGTATGTTATATAGGAGTTGGTTTTGTACATATATGGGAGCTGGATTTGTACATATGTAGGAGTTTGTTTTTTGTATATTATATAATTTTTTTTTTATAATAAAATATAAATTTTTTAAATAAAAAATTTTTATAATATTAAAAAATTTTTATCAAGTGTACATATTCACGAATTTTTGGAATTAGCCCTTTTTTAAAGTTCCAAATTTTATATCGGCTGATCATTTTATACCCTAAATTAGCGATCATTTAATTATTTATCACCCAAAATTATCTAATAATTAGTTATTAAAAAACAAATTCTTATATTATTAAAGCACATCAAACCAATCGCCCATCCTCAAAACCAATCACCAAAACCAATCATAGCAATCTTTACTTTACTTTAGTAAGTAAATATATTTAAAAGCTATGAACGTTTTACTTTTTCGCAATAATAAACTATGATCTATTGATTTACATGTCTAGTTATTGAAGGCGTTTTTGGTGCTTTGATCATAGTTAAAATGTATTGAAAATAAGAGCTTTTAATTAGGGGAAGTATTATAGTTTATGTGGTTTTTGTTATAGATCTTTGTTATATGTAAATCAGTGATAGAAGCAACTGCTTATTATTTTTTGCATTTGGAAATTTTCAGTGGTGTCTAACAAACCACTTAGAATCGACGAATGCTAATAAAGATTTTTTATTTAGTTCTGTCGTAGCACTACATAAGTGTGATACTTGAGCATAGCTCAATAATATTATCTGTATTATTGACTTTGATTGCTAGAAAATTTTATTGAAGTTTGTTTACTGGAACTAAGGGAAGTGAAGTCAAAGAATATCTAGTTCAACTGGTTAAGGTAACAAAGTAAAAGCCTTTTAGCCTTACTCTACTAAATTTTAGAAATGTCCGGGTATGGTTTAACTAGTTTGACTAGAACTAATGAAGGTCAAGTATATATATGGACCAGAATTTGAGTGTGCAAGAGTGTTCACTTAAAGAAGTCTGTCTATATTTTTTTTTTTAAAAAAAAATATAGTACTGGGTTATCAGGAAGGCAACTATATTCAGATGTTTATTAATTAGCCTTTCAGATTTGTAATTACTAAATTTAATAAAATTCATATTTTAATCGTAACAAAACAAAAAAAAAAAATAAAATAAAATAAATAAAATAATAATTATGTTAAAATTTTATTTGAAAAAAAGCCCGTTTGATATTATTAAAAATTCAAAGACAATTTAGCCAATAATTAAAGCTTCAGTCTATAAAACACTGCTATTACACTTGTCTATTTTTCAAGAATTATATGTTCGAATCAAGCTGATGATGGTTATTAGTTGCAATTCAGACGTTTCATTGCTACATATTTAAATCAAAAAACTAATATATACTAATTAGTTACTGTGTTTTGAGCTATTTGAAACTTTCAAACAAATAAATAAAATCATATATACCCACCATAAATCGCCATATACAAGACCTGGGTCTTCTACATTCCACCAATTTTAAAATCTATAATAGACCCGGGTCTAGTATACAGCTGAGAGTTCACGTTACTAAGAGGAAAACTTTGGAGAATATGCACGTTTTGCATTTATAATAGGTGGTCCAATATTTGAAAAACCCATGTTTGATTAATATAGATCCTGTGATTTGTATCTGGGTATACTACGTAGTAGGTCTATTATCATGAGGTCTTGTATACTGCGACTTACGGCAATGATCTTAAGATCTTAAATAAAATGTAGTTCTTTTTAAATGTCTAGACCACATGTTATAAATACAAAGCATGTACCCGGGATCTAATATAAGGTGAAATTTAATAAACTCAGGTTTTGTATACGGTATTACAGTAAAACAAATTACTCAATGTGATTGGATATCAACTAACTGACGCACCCTATTTGTATAACTAAAATGTTTGGAGTGCGTCAATAATCTGTATGAATTCCAAAAATCTGTGGATATGATATAATACTGGTACTTTGAGTTATACAAACAAATCTGAGCTAATGTAGTACTAGTGCTTCAGATCATACAAACAAATCTGACAAGTTAGCAATCATGTGAGTTGGTTCAGAATATGCATCATGTAACCTCTGTACATTTTGATTAGTTAATAGGCCAGAGATATATAAGTTATTTATCTTTGGCTAGAAATGCCTAGAAAACCTCTTATTTTAATTATCAAAGTAATTTAAAATAATTAAATTCAAAAATGTTTAATTGTTAGTTGAAATAGAGAACAATTTAGTTGTTTTCAAATTACAAAAAAAATTTGAATAATATAATTTATTGGCTTATCTATTCCCAGTTTTGGTGCAATATAGTTGCATAGCTACTTTATCATAGCCCAGATAACAATTCTGCCCAGATAACAATCGGCCCAAATTTTTTTTTCTTTAACAGTCTTGTCGGTATCACTTTCTTGGTAATTTATAATAACCATAGTTGTTATTTTTATTTCTACCAATTGTAACCCAACTGCCCCTGCTTGCTTTTACACCGCCTAGAAGCGACCTGTCATGCTGACCACTGTAGTGGCCAGATATTTTTGCAGCCATTTTTACAAACTGCACCACCACAAGTTCATATAGTATCTTATAATATCCAGACTTGGGTCTCACATTACATCTTGTAACTTTGGTTATTCCAAATCGGGGTTCTGGCACAACTTTCATCGCATGACTTTAATTGTAGATCACTGCTTATTTTAGAAATTAAGTCTGTTAATTGATATCCCAGGTCCCTGTATCCTGCGGTGTTTTAGTTCCCTAATTTAGCCTAGCCTGGCAGGCTTTCTTTAAATTGCTATCACTTGGATTTGAACTGGCAACTTTGCAATCTGAAACCTTGAAGCATAACTGCTATACTATCAGACCCAAGATCGATCCAATTAGGCCAAATTAAATTAGGGTTAGAGTAAAATTAAAGTAAAGTTAGAGATCAGTTTAGGCCAATTTTTAATTTTAGCCATAAAAATTAATATCTAAGCAAGATTTGCATCTGGGCTATAACATATATATATAGTATTATTATATGAATGCAAATAATATAAATTTTAATATAAATTTTTAGATAGCTAAACTTACTATGATGATAATATAAATTTTTACAAGAAAATTATTTAACAAATCTTAAATTAATATGAGTTTGAATTTTAGTGCTAAGTCTTAAAACTTTATAGTGAAAAATTTTTTGAATTAATAAATTCACTAAATTCAGAAATTATAGCAGATCAGTATGGTATAGATGAGCAAATTTGTATAGTATAGGCCAAATTTAAGATCTATACGATCAGCTATAATTCCTAACCCTAACTCTATACTAATCTGCTATAATTTCTAACCCTAACCCTAATATATATTACACTGGATCAGTATAGTATAGATTTAAAAATTCAGCCTATACTATATAGATCTGCTCATCTATACTATACTGATTTGTGAAATATCTCTAAATTTACTATAGTGAAGAAGAATAATAAATTTATTTACTATATTTATTTATTTAATATTTGAAAGATATTAATAGCTATTCAAAAACTAAATATACCATCTAGGTCAAACCAATAGTATATAAAAAACCTCAAATATTAAATTGTTTTTTTTTTTAAAAAAATATATAAAGTCATAGTTTTATTTTTATAAATAATTTAGCTTTGTTTATATATTTAGTTAAATAAATTATATTTTTTATTATTTTATTATTAATAATTTTAAATATATTAATTAAAAATAAAATTCAAAAATAACTAACTAAAAGAAATATAAAGTATAAGTATTGAAAGAAAAAAATAATAAAGAGAAATAAGTATAAGTAAAAAAGAGTAAGAAGAAAAGCGAAAAAGTGAAAAAAAGTGAAAAAAAAGAAATAGAAAGAGAGAAAAACAAGAGGGAGAATTTTTTTTATTTGAGAACGTAAAAAATTTTTGAAAACATTAAATTAAATAAATATGTTCTCTTGAGAACATAAATTTCAACAAGATTTCCAACATTGACTGTACCTCGTATAATAATGGTTTTATTTAAAGTTAATTGTTTTTTAAGCACAATTTACAAATTTGTTAATGAATTAATTGCCATAAATCGAATTATTCAAATAAAACTTGAATAAGTAATTTAATTAAATAATTCGAGCACTCTTATAAGTTTAATTCCTGAATCATAAGTTGATATGAGTCCAGTTACTACCATGATCTACATAGGTCATACAGAACCCCAAATATCTCTTATAGGTCATAACTGGATTTTGGCTTTTGGCCAATTTTGATCTAATTTGCTAAAAATAACAAAGCTATATTTACTGTATTTAAATAACTTCTGATCCAGTAATTAGAATTGAATGAACTTTTTAGTTAGATGCGCCTTACTAAGAGCTTTATTTTAAAAAAGAGTTCATTCAAATTGGACCACTAGATGCCAAGATAATTGCCAAAAACTGTTTTTTTTTACTTTTCAAATTTTGAGGTTTTTGCTGAAATGTATAACGTATGACCTCTGTACTATATGTCCAGGGTCCTGGTCATACTAGATTTCCAATTCTCTATATAATACATAAAATTTGTTGATCACAGATTTGAAGAGCACTGTAATTTAATTTTAAATTATTAAAAATTAATTTAATATAATATTTTAATTGTTTATAGATTTCTGAATAAAACTGTATGGCTACATTTTACAATTATTTGTTAATGAATTGACAATTTGTAAAAACGAAATTTTTAAATTTAGTTGTAGCAAAACCAGTAAATTTCTTAACAGAGTTAAGTTGATTTAATTTCAATGATTAGTTTTTCAGATGAAGAATTTACTTATATCAGTTACATGAGCTAAAATTCTTCTTTTATAGCCTAAATGCATAATTATAATACATGCATAAATAGTACCATTATTTAAATTGAATTCAAATGCTTTTAATTTTATTAAATAGAATATGCGTTAAGTGGATTCAGAATTAATTTTTAAGTTATTTTGATATTCTTTAACAATTGAGTGATTTAAAACTTAAGTATATTTAGGATCAATTTATATTAATTCTAAATCCTAAATCTAGCAAGGTTCCATTTTGGCATAACATACAAAAATTATTTATATAGATTAACAGTACATATACCTTTATTATGAGTAATTAAAATTGTAGCAAATGAAATATTAACAATTGATTAAATTTTAATTATAACAAAAATGCAATTCATGATGCATGACAAAACTATTTTTTGCAATGACAAAAGGGTTCTTTTTATGTACTCATCTGATAAACTCTTGATAGCTAAATTCAGACCAATAAATTGTTAGACTATGCCAATTTTCTTTTAGTGAGCTTTTTTATAATGAATTCTGAATATATCAAGCTTTGATTTTTTTGACAAAAAATTAACTATCTTTAATTGTACAGGTAAATCTATTAATTTTGTTAAGGTTTTGTTAGTAATTTTGTAATTGATAATGAACTTTTTTTCATCAAATAATCAGTTTGTTAAAAAAAAATTAGCTGTTCAAAACAGGCTCATATGATAGTTAATTTTTAGATTTCACTATATAAACCTAAACCTGACAATTTTTTATTAGTTTTAATCATTAACCTCTTTTGTGTATTAGAAAAAAGAAAAATGTTGAAAAATTGATTGTGTTATAGGGAGAAATAAATAATTATATGAAGCAAATAACGATCAAAAGGCAGCTCGCCAGAGGCATGACTTGGTGTTTAACCTGATTTAGTATAAAATAGCTTATCAGTTATAGGACATATTCTTTTTTTTTTTTTAATTGTTAAGGTGAGATCATGCCTCTGGACTTTATTGAATATATATTGATTATTACATATTACTGCTTACAATCTTTATACTATCTACTAAGTACTGAGACTTGAACTATTTATCTATAACCTAAACCTACTAGAGCCTACCATATTCCTATTTATATAGCCAGCCTGGTTTTGTAAGTCCCTTCCCAGCTGCTGATTAGTATTTACATGTCCGCTACTTTACCCACATTTCCTAGTAACATCACTTCCAATTTGGCGTATGTAATTCCAGGTAGGCGCTTTATGCTTCCAAATTGGTATACCCAAAGTTTCTTACTAGCATACTTCTTGGGAGTTCGTATCTCAAGCCATGCAGCTACCTCTACTACATTGGGTAAGATCTCAAGCCTGCATGCTACCGCAACTAACCAATTTTCCTGCGACTTCGGGACCCAGGATTTAGCGTTCTGAGTTCTGAAATATGCGAACGACTGTACTCCCTGCTATGGTGACAAGGTATCCAGGCATGTTTCGCTGAAACTTCCAGTACCAAGCATAGTTGGATTGCATTATGAGGCAGATTGCTAACCCGACTTACACACTACTACATGCACTTGTACCAGCTATACCCATATTGGTGGTCCCAAATCTTCTTAACATCCTAAGACTCCCATATAGGTGTGCCCAGAGCTCCATTGGGTCTTGACATGTATACGCCTCCATGCTTCCATTTCTTATTGGCCAGTCAGTTCTGTCTACCCTTACAGGCTCATTCCAATCTCAAGTACTCACATTCAACCCTTCTTTCAACCTTTACTGATCTCTCCCAAATTACCAAACCAGTTAGCCCGGAAGGATTGGTCTAACCAGCTCCCTAAATGTATAGATCAACATTTGGCTGCAAAGAAACTTCCCGATATTTTAATAGGTATGAAAATAGCATTTCATAGAGTTTTCAGATCAGCTTTAACGCAAAACATTATTCTTAACCCACTTGATCCATTTTTATTGACCACCTAAAAAATAAAAAATAAACAAAATATCAATGTTTTGAATATAGGCCAGGAGATCAAAAAAAGCATAACATTACAATTTTACAAAGAATTCGGTCTTCAAATAGATATAGAGCACCCATAGATTCATTTAACTCAAAATCACAATAATTCTATTTTAATTTACTTTTTGGGATTCTTAAAAAGAGACCCAAAATCTCAGATTTAGTTGCAAAAATGTCTGGCGTCTTTATACTGAGAGGACAGTGATTCACCTTTGTCTTCCGCAACATCACCTATTAAGTCATCAAGACATTCTCACGAGATCTGTGTTTCGTATGCATGCACTACTGTTATGCAACCACTCATAAAGTCAGTATGTAATGCGTACGTACGTACATGTTGCAGTGGTTTCACGGAACAGTTGTGGATGGACATAAAAAAACCTATTTTAATTCTAAATAAAATATATATATTAAAAAAAAAAAAAAAATATTAAATTAAATATATATTGGTATATTGTTTAGACGAGTTTATTAATTATTAGGCTGGACACTCTTGGGCGCCTGGACATTTGGGTGATATGGTCGTAAAAGACTTAGGACAGTGAAAACTTACAACTCTGCGCACAATTATGAACCAATCTGAAGATTTAATTCAAAAATGCCTTAATGAAGAGCGTATTAAATTTTACGAATATTATCGTTTCGAGGATTTTAAGTTGATCGGAGAAGGAGGATTTGGTAATGTGTATCGTGCAACTTTCATAAACAATGAAATTAGCGTTGCAATAAAATCGTTTAAAAGTAATGTGCCTATTAAAGAAATTGTTAAAGAGGTAACTGAATTAGTTATTAATGTATAAATATATGACACAATATCATATTAATTGTAAGGTATAATTTGGTAGCTTAAATTACATTGTAAGGCTGATATACACTCTAATATTATACGTCTGCTCGGTGTTACTAAAAATAAAGGTAATTAATTCATATTTTTTTATGAAAAAGTGAATTTTAGATTTTATAATTTAAAATATGAATGCTCTGGAAGTGAAAACTTGAAAATTTTGTATTACTGTAAAAATATCAAAGTATCATGCGTCCAGAACACTAATCATATTCATAACAAATAGTTAGTTACTTGGCAAGCACTATCATAGTCAGCTGCTGGATAAATATAATTCTTTCGGATTATATCCTGAAAGCTTAAATTTTCACTTCCAGGTTTTACTCTACAGCACTCAAATAACTAATAACATATATATATTACTACAATAGATAATACAGATTCGAGTTCTGCGCATTACATGCTTGTTCTTGAATATGCTGACAGCGGAACTTTACGATCGTATCTGCAAAATAATTTTAAAGAACTTTCTTGGAACGATAAGATTAATTTTTCGGTACAGATTGCTAGTGCAGTCAAATGCTTGCATGCTGAAGAAATAATTCATCGAGATCTGGTAGTTTTTTTTTTAATATTGACATAATGACGATTATTTGATTAATCTAATTATTTATGATTTTTAATAGCATTCAACAAATATACTTGTTCATGACAAACGTATTAAACTTACAGACTTTGGACTTTCTAAAAGATTGGGTGAAGTGACAAACTCAAGTCTAAACTTTTTTGGTGCAATTCCATATATGGATCCACAAAGTTTTATAAGTTCACGCAATAAAAATAGATCTTTAGATTTAATAAAAAATCAGATATATATAGTGTTGGTGTCCTTATGTGGGAAATATCTAGTGGTTAGCCACCTTTTCAAGCTGATTCTGAACATTATCTTGCATTAATGTTAGACATTAGCAACGGTGTTCGAGAAATCCCTGTTGAAGGATCACCACCAGAATATATCAAGATTTATACAGGTATGATAAATTTTTATAATATATATATACTATTTTTCGTTAAAGTTCAAGAATAATTTTAATTAATAAATAGATTGTTGGCAACAAAATCCTGAAAGCCGCCCAGATATTCAACATGTCTTTTTTAATTTGAAAAATCTAAGTTTCGATAATGGACAAGTTACAAACATAATTGCCCAAAATTATAATGCTTTAAAAACTCAAAAATCAATTCGAGTTAATCAAGACGATCAAAGTAGGGCAGATATAAGTTTGATAATTCCTGATTCGGTTTTAAAACGAAATGTCACTTCATCACTATCTTATTATGATATAATGAGCGAAAATGAGAAAAAACGTTTAAGGCTAAATAAATCATTAGAAATCGATTCAAATAATGCAATTACATTAAGAAAACGCGGTAGAGCATATCCCATGATGAATAAATATGAAGAATCACTTGCAGATTTAAATAAATCATTAGAAATCGATCCAAATAATGCAATTACATTAAGAGAACGTGGTAAGGTAAAACATATCGGATGATGAATAAATATGAAGAATCACTTGCAGATTTAAATAAATCATTAGAAATCGATTCAAATAATGCAGTGACATTATACAGCCGTGGTGTATCATATCGCATGTTGAATAAATGTGAAGAATCACTTGCAGATTTAAATAAATCATTAGAAATCGATCCAAATAATGCATTTACATTAGGCGAGCGCGGTAAATTATATTACATGATGAATAAATGTGAAGAAGCACTTGCAGACTTAAATAAATCATTAGAAGAATGCAATTACATTAAGCTCACGCGGTGCAACATATCGCATTATGAATAAATATGATGAATCAATTGCAGATTTAAATAAATCATTAGAAATCAATCCAAATGATGTATTTGCTTTAAGAGAACGCGGTATAACATATCTAAAGATGAACAGATATGAAGAATCAATTGCAGATTTAAATAAATCATTAGAAATCGATTCAAATAATGCAGTGACATTATTCTGCCGTGGTGTATCATATCGCAGGATGAATAAATATGAAGAATCACTTGCAGATTTAAATAAATCATTAGAAATCGATCCAAATAATGCA
>QKWP01000197.1:0-41055 GCA_003550325.1 Gigaspora rosea | reverse complement strand
ATATGAAGAATCACTTGCAGATTTAAATAAATCATTAGAAATCAATCCAAATGATGTATTTGCTTTAAACGAACGTGGTGCAGCATATCGCATGATGAACAGATATATAGAATCAATTGTAGATTTAAATAAATCATTGGAAATAAATCCAAACAATACATTTGCATTAAGTGAACGTGCAAAAACCTATATGATGAGATATATTAATCAATTGGTTTTCATAATCCGGCCTGGTCAAAATTTGGAAACATCAAAAAAAAAATTTTTTTATGTTTTAATAACCGGTGTTCCCCTGCAAATTAAAAAAATTTTTTTTACCCTTGCATGGTTGACCAATCGGTCTTCCGATTGATCATCCTTAAACTTTCTTTGATTGTACAACCGTACTACGTTTCTTTTCTGATTATCTTTCTTTATTTGTAATACTGCTATATTATATCTATTTCCTTATTTATATTTTTTATCACACTGCATAGATGGATAACGCGAACCCCGGCTTTACATAATCATATGACGAATCGTCTTTTGTGACTTTCATCACGTAATCTTCTTAATACATAGAAAATTATGTATGAACTATTATTGCTTCGTTCGAGGACAAACGAACATGAAGCATTTAAATATTACCAAATCGCCCCTTGTACAAAGGGAGCGAGTAATTAAAGTTCATAGAAGAACTGAATGAACTTGAAGCATTCAATTATTATCGTTTTATTTATAGCATTTAGAGAACCATACGATTGATCCAAAAATTATTGCCGTGTAAAATTATGAATGCATTAGATATGACTATCGGGATAACGATATTCCTACAATAGACTAGTATAATTTATTTATATGTATCGATTATGTATTTAAAGTTGCCTTAATAAAGTTTCTTCAGACTTCGCTCTGATTAATAAACTATAATTATAAGTTGTGGACATTTCAAAGCCAAAGGCAACTTATAATATTTATTTTTGTATTGTCGAATTCTCAAACACTGCTTGTTAGCATTAAACTATGCTATTCGCATTATTTATTAATTTGATATATTGACACTCGTGCATTGTTATATTATATCGAATAAATTAATTTACTGATTTCATTGTTTGATAGATTTAAATTGAATTCTTAGTTTGATCACCGTATTAATTAAATCGTCGATACATTTAAGCCTTACACTGATACATCAATATACATAATACATTAATTACCTCCCTTAAGTAACTCTACATTCTACTTCAATCACATAATTATCTCCCCGCCATATATATATATCTTATTCAATTCCTTTTACGCCAAAGTATTTTGTTCTCCCTTGGACTTCCCTTTGTTAATTCCTACTCATAATCCTACCCTCCATAACTAAAGTCCAGCTTACTATTCTGAGACTATATTGGCGGTTGTCTGATGCTCTCCCATCTGATAGTAACATTTGGTGCCTATTTTGTGGAAATATGCCGCACTTCGGATTTCACCTATAATTAAAAATTTGTATGAATAATTTTGAACAACACTTTCGAAATAACTATAGACATGACCAATATCATTATCTTTTTGGGAAAACTCCCCATGCTATTGGATATCTCATAAAGCATTACCTAGACGAATCATACATTCTTTGTTTCCCGCCAACTGAAAAACTTTTGGGACAGTTTCTTAACTTTTGGACGTGGTATAATCAGGCCCATTTAGCCACTCATTATTCACAGCACACTATACGCTATCTCAAAGAACTTAATGACCTCAGTCTAGAAAATATCATGGAAATCTTCTTCAGCGTTTTATTTTTCTTTTCGATATAGTGGTTCTCCTGATTTTCTTGAACTTGTGAACGAAATTCTTACAGTTTACCAGGAAGCATACGTATTTACCCAAGCCCCTTTCTGAAACATTGAAAATGTTAGTGAACACTCTGAAGACTTTGAAGAGATGGTGCAGAATGAGCGAAATGATAACATTTACCTGATTGACCCAAATTTTGACAATCCACAACCAACCTCCAGCTGCCGGTCTGTTCTCTAGAAGAAGAAGAGGAAGTTGATCTGATGGTCCTACTTGCATGGCAAATTGGAAATTTAGTTTTCCAGATGCAGAATGCTCTTGCTCTTCAAATTAATCTTCCTAAAGCATACCCCGCGAGCTTAATCTAATTACATACCCTGAGTTTTCCGCTAAAGAGCAAGATCCAATTTCATGGCTTGAAGACATGGAAAAGACCTTCGAAGCGAATCAAGTCCAGGATGAAAGAAAGATTCCGGTAATTGTTCTGAAACTCAAAAGAGCTGCAGCACTGCTGCAGCTATGTGGTGGGTTACTAACCAGGTGCAGTAATTGCCCATCAATCGATGGAACGATTAGGCTGCCCCAATCGAAGCTTCTGACCCTCGTTTATTACTTAGTTTAGAACCCTGCATTAGAAAGCAAATAGTTTGCCCAACTTACCCAAAAGAAACAAGGTCCTGTTGAAGATGTCGACTCCTACCATGTTGCCTTTGAAGAATTACTACAAAGAGTCGAGGCCGGAGGACATAGATACCCCGATAGTGCAAAGGCGCAAATGTTCATAAACAGCCTTTGGACTGAACTTTCTCTTTCTGTAGCTCCCTTTATGCTCCATACTCTTGCTGCTGCATATGAACGGGCAAAAGTGTTCGAAACTTCATTTAAGCAAAGCACTATTCTTTTTAATCCTTACCTGCCTTCTATCACCTATACACCAGTCCCACCTAATTCCAATTCTCACGCGAGTGTTCTCCCTTCTGCCCCTCTTCCAGTAAAAAAAAACCTTCCAAAACAGAAGAAGCTATAGTCAAGCTGGGAGAAGCCTTTATGGCCATGGTAACCCAGATGAAAAAAATTGGGACCTACTATGACGAAATTGGAATAACCCACCTCTTTACCCTTGTTACCAGTATGGGCAAACTGGCCATTACGCACAAGATTGTCCCCAGCCTCCCCATGCAAATAATTCAAAACCTGTAGCTACTAGAAGCAACGCCATCCCCATCAACCAAAATAATCAACACTGGAATAATTCTCCTGCTGACCCCGTTAACAGTGAACGCACCTCAAGTGATGCCTACATATTTTTAAATCTTATAGGAGACAACCAAATATTTATAGCCAATGAAAAGGTAAGAGACCTATATAGTCTACCAGGCTCAAGCGTCAAAGAACTGAGAAGGACTTAGCTACCGGTGCTCCGGATGAAGAATCGGGACGACAGGGTGAAGTTTTGAAACCTTTTGCGTCACAAATAAAACTAGTAAAGCTGTAACGGCCTGTAAAAAGAAATTCTTTGAGGACCCCCTACAAATATCTGCTTTAGTGCCTCCCTTATTCAGTAGTAACCAATATCTGTAACAAGCAAGCTAATATCACTATCAGGCAGTTACTTCGGTCAGTTCCTTCTATGCACGCTGAATTAATCAAGGGACTTCAGAAGAAGGTTGCACCAAAAATGAAAGGCTCGTAACTATATCAACCTATAGCCCTCCCTGACTTTAACTGCTCTATATTGTGATGCAGTAGTTTTTAATAAGGTAATACCTTTGATTATCCAGTCAGGGGATATACCGAATTAGGAAATCAGGTTCTAGAATAATCTATGCATCGATTCTTGAATTTTATTGGCTCTTGCGAACCTTTTTGCCAGCATTTTTCAGTAATTTTTTATTCTTATAATTTATTATTGAAAATCTAAGAGTAGACAATGTAAGACGTCTAGTTTAAATAATTCACAATAATCCACGCGAGTTAACACTTGTTAAAAAAGTGGATGAGACCCATAATTACAGAATTAGGAATTGTAAAATAAGCATGTCGAAGTGAATAGAATGCTTTGAATCAGATATTGATAAAGCAAAGCGATAAAAAAATATACGATACAAATTATGTTTATGCCAGTAATCGCAAATTTTTATTTTATTTTTTTATAATACGAATTAATTTTTATCATATCCCTTAGGTCAGGAATATAAGGAAAATGAAACATGAGGTGTAGTTATCATGGTGATGATGGATATTCTTTTTGTTCAAGAAACAGTGCGCCATATGATTTATTATATCCTTCAAAGTTTTTTTGCTTCTGCTTCTTTGGAAAAATGAAAGAAAAGGAGAAATCTGGTAATAATTTCTCTTACTGTTGCTGTTTCTCTTTTTAACACTTGTTTATTCTGATATAATGAATATATCCATTTTATTTCACTATTAATTTCTTTATTTTTGGCTATGAAATTAGACAGTTTTAGTTCTTTTCTCTGTTTGTTTGGAGGTGCAGCAGCGGGATTAATGTTTCAAGCTTCTCCTTTTCATTTTGACCAAGAAGCCTAAGAAATTAACTCCCTTGTAGAAGAAAGGACTAGTTTTGATGGCACAAGCGGAATTGGATTTCGTTTAATTTGCTGATTAATTTTTACGGCCATTTTTGTTCTTTTTAATATTTGGTATTGTAACAAATATTTATTCGAGTTCTCCTCAACAAAAACAGCTAAGGCTTTTTTGCCCAGCAGTGAAGTAAAATCCTAAAAAAAACTCAGCAATAAATTTAAATGGATAATTTTGGCAATTTTTGGATTTTTTGTAACAGTTAGCATTTTAGGAACAATTCCTTGAGGATATACGACTGGTGATATAGTTGGATGATATCAAAATTTTAGGAAAAAATAGTGTTTTATACTACTGCAGTACTACTGCTATACTGTACTCAGGTAACCAACATTTATAATTAAAAGTTATATTTTTTAAAACGAATAGACAAAAATTTAATATTATAAAATATTTTAAGGAATTGCGTGCCATTCACGTAGCAATTTTAAAGGCATTCTATATTGGTTTAGATCACAAGGCGGGCTAGTAAAAGTGAACTTCAGCAACGAACTTTTAAATATTCTAGTAAATTCATTTAGAGTTATTTTTTTCCTCAAAGGAAATGCACACTGGCATACTTATATCCAGAGTTTAATATTTTTTGATTATTTTTTTTGAGTCTATATAAAGGTATGGATCTAGCCAAAATCTTGAAACATATTAAGAATCAAAATTGAAATAGCTCTTATCTTATTCCACAAAGTTTTAATGAAAGCTTATTTGCTTGGGCTAGTCTAGTAAATTTTCTACTATCATTTTGCCGGTTCCTGACCTAAGAGATATGATAGAAATTAATTTGTAATACATAATAAGAAAATAAAATAAAAATTTGATATTACCGGGCATGCATATATATTATTGATATAGGCTGAATCGACTATTTTTTATTACTTTGCCTGATTCCAATTGTTCTATTAAAAAAATGGAATTAAAAGATTATAAAAAATCATAATAAAAGTGATGTTAATAAAATAATTATTAATAATACCATTTTTTTTTGTATATAATTTTAATTTCAAAGTAAATATCCCATACTCTGAAAGAACGGGATGATTTGCTTTGAATGCAGCAGCTTTAAAGTTGTCAGGTTTTTTAATTCAAAGGTTGTTTTTTAATAAATAAAAGGCTATAATGATATTCTTTAAATGCCAATGATTATAGTAGTAAATTAAATAAGTTTCTGCAAGATTTCTTCTTTTTATATTACCCATATAATTCACTTTAAATCTACTTTTAAATGGTGATTTGTCCCATGCAGTCAGAAAAACAATATCATTGTATGAAGTTATTAATCTAAATCTCTTATTGCTGTAGGTAAAGTATTGTATGTATGTACATATGTATATATCAGGTATGTACAAAATTCTTGGTTGTTATGTTTAGGCCTTGCAATTTTATTGGATAGTTGCACAGAGCTGATGATCACATGTAGAATAGTCGAGACTCGTCTGATCGATATTTTGTTACCGTAAAAGAAGCGATCTACATTATCCTAATTTGGTATATTTCCTGACTGTTATCGATAGTGTTTTTCAGGGAGTGTTGTCTCCTCTTATCTACTAAGCAATTTGGGAGTAAAAGTTGAAAGGCCTTCTACAGTAAATATGGTTAACGTTCATGGCCAAAGTAAGAGAGCAATTGGTGAGATTTCAGACTTTCCATTTGTTGTTAGAGGAGTAGAGATTCCTGTTAATGTAGTTGTGATCGATGCAGTATCGTATCAAGCCATTGTCAGAAACGACTAGCTGTCTAAAGTTCATGCCAAGATAGATTACAACTTTTTAGAGATGACCTTCCAGTGGGGAAATGATGAGATCGTAATTTCTATTAAATTTCGTCGACTGAAACATGCTCCTATTTAAGAGAATAATTATCCACAAGAAAAGGGCCAGAATAACAAAGAGAAAGATAATGAGAATATTGGGTTGGAAGAGGAGGAAGAAGAAAGTAAGTATGAAGAAGAAGAGGAGCTAGAAGATCGGTTATTTAGATTTTCTGAAGAAGAAGATATTACTTACTGTTATGCCCACTGGGTCGTGCTTCATTTCCATCCATAGCAAGCTCTCGTGAAAGACCCGTTTTTGTAGAAAAATCTTTTGCACGTGACAATTTTTATGATTCTTATGATTTTTTCATTTTAAAAAAGACCCCAACTAAAGAGTCTGGTATTTCTAAAGGGTGGTGGGATGTGGATTATAAGAAAGTAGAAAAATGCAAAGATAATTTTGAAGATTTGATAGATGAAGTAGATTTTTTTTTGATAGGGCTTTCGAATTGGCTTCTGAACTTGATATAGAAATACTCGAACTAGGAGGAGCAGAACCAAATCAATTATTTTCTTTTTGAGCACCAAGAACTCTTTGCTTGGTTCCCTTCTGATCTAGAAAAAACTAGTTTAGTTACACACCAAATTTTTACAGGTAACTATACATGAGAATGAAATAGTTTTGGGTTCTAAAACCCAAAATTAAAATTTGAATACGAAATTGATTTTGACATATTTTACTTGAAAGACGAAATTATTTGATACTTTTTTTGAATAAACGAAATTATAAGGAATATATCTATATAAATTTTATTGGCTCTTCCTTATAAAAAATTTTAATTTCTCTAATGAAAACGAAATAGTCCTTTTTCAAAAATTAATTTCAGTAGCATCACTATAGGTGACGCTCCCCCAGTGAAGCAAAAGGCATATCAGACTTCTCCTATGGAAAAAGAATTTTTGGAGGATGAAATTACAAGGATGTTAGAAGCTCATATTATTGGCCTTCTGCTAGTCCCGGACTTCCCCCGTTGTGCTGGTTAACCAGAAGGACAAAGTTCGGTTTTGTATAAATTACCAGTGTTTCAACGTTGTAACTAAAAAAGATAATTATCTTCTATCTGTTATTAATGATCTTTTCGATACTCTTAAAAATTTGGCATGGTATATTTACTTGATTTGGCTAGTGGATACTGGCAAATCAAAGCTGACCCAAATGACAGAAAAAAGACTGCGTTCATATGTCACCTTGGAAATTATAAATTTAATGTCATGCCTTTCGGCCTAACTAACGCACCTGCCATGTTTCAGCGCCTGATGGATAAAGTCTTTTACAGAATTAATGGGAAGTTCATTGTTGTGTACCTTGATGATATTAATGTTTTTTCCTTTTCTTTCGACTTGCATCTTCGACATTTGGTAGAAGTTTTTCAATAGCTTAAACAGGTTGAATTAAAGTTGAATCTGGGTAAATGTCATTTCATTAAAAAAGAGCTTCAGTTTTTAGGTTATGTGGTTAGTGTTAAAGGAATTTCCACTGATCCCAAAAAAGTTGAGGCAGTTTGTAATTTTCCAGTACTGACCAATTTGCGACAACTTCGTGGGTTTTTGAACTTGGCATCTTATTATAGATGACTTATTAAAGATTTTTTCAAATTAGCTGGGCCATTAAATCTCCTTTTAAAGAAAAATAAAGATTATATCTGAACTCAAGAGCAGCAGGTGGCCTTCCAAAATTTGAAAGCTAAACTTATCTCAGCGCCTGTACTTGCTTACCCCGATTTTGATAAAAAATTTTTACTCTTCACTGACACATCTGGAAGACCCTCGGATTCATTCTTTCTCAATTAAATAAACAAGGCTGGGAAAGGGTAGTTTCTTATGCTAGCAGGACCATGACTCCTGCTGAAAAAAATTATTCTATAACAGAACAGAAGTGTCTAGCCTAGTGATACGGGTCGACGAAAAAATTGTGGGCCAAGGCTGATCCCAAAAAAGCTCGGGCCAGTTGACCAGGCTGACCTTTTACTAGTAAAATTTTTTCTGATCAGAATCAGTCAATATTTATCTATATTAACGTGTAAAAGACCATCAGATAGTCTTTTTGTCAAATTCTAGTGATATTAAATTATTTAATTTTTATTCTTTTTGTTCTTAAAAAAATTCTAGCATGTTAGTATTTTATGTTTATTGTCTATGCCTCTGAACATTCTGATATTTGAATTATATTTGCTATTTGCTAGTTTATTACTTAAAAAAAATAGCCAATTCTCTTACATTATTATAAATGACTAGCCGATTTTATTTAATTCCTAGCCTGAAATATGCTTTAGAAGAGAATTGATTCTAACATTTCTTTTACCAACTGGCCCAGCCCACAAAGGTGTGAGCCGAGGGTCAACCCACCCGTCAACCCGGCTGTCGGGCCAGGGTTGACCCGTATCACTAGTCTAGTCTTGATCTGGTCTGTGTCTTATTTTTGACAATATCTTCACGGGACTAAGTTTACAATAGTCACCGACCATTCAGTGCTCAAGTTTTTGTTCAGCCGAAAGCTCTCTTGTGGCTGACTTGCTCGTTGGATATTGACCTTGCAGGAGTATGACTTTGATGTTCGACATCGTGTCGGAAAATGACATACTAATACTGATTGTCTCACCCGAATTATTGATGCCCCAGATGCTCTTTCTGAAACAATACGATTTTGACTATCCACCTTCCTTCGAATTATAATTATCTTCACCTTAACTCTTATCTACAAAAATTTTTATTATATTATTGTATACCTACATAACACTATTCAGATGAACCCTATAATCTATCAAACCTATACGAGATATCTCAACAATCCTATGGCTCATGAGCCACAACAACAGAAAATATTGCAAAACAAACTAGACACTATGTCCTTAATAATAAAATTTTATACAAAAAATCTTAGCATACACCCTCTAAATTTCTTTGAGTTCTCTTACCTCACGAAGTCTTCGCCATCCTTTTTAGTCTGTATTCTGACCCCATGTTCGGACACTTTAATTTTTAATCCACCCTTCAGCAAGTTGCACAAAGGTTTTTCTGGCCCCAAATGGGGGAAGATGTAAAGAAGTATGTCAGATCTTGTGATCCATGTCAGCGCTAGGAAAAATCTAGAACATGTGAATTCCTTTTTCTGATAAAAATTGGTCAGCCCTTCAACCGAGTTGGGATTGATATCGTGGGGCCGTTATCTTCGACCATTGTATCTTGATTCCCCGAAAGCTAGTTACCTGCTAGCTCATTTTACCGACCCCATATCCCCGACAGAATGTTTCACCTACAGCACTTTTTGTTGACAGAATCTTTTCTCGACATACCATGATTTCGACCTCCTCTTTCCTTGACAGGACATATTTTCGAAAAGACATTTTACTGACATGACGTATTTCAGAAAGAACATATTCCCGACATGACATATTTCTGATATCTTTTTCCGACAAGTTCTTTCCCTGATTAGAATTTCGTTTAAATAGGTAGAGTGATATATTCGTGTTCATCATATCACATGATTAAGCACTCGGCCTAAATTAGGGTTAGGGTTAGGTTAGATTAGGGTTAGGTGATAGTATAATTTAGGCTGAGTTGATAGTGCTAGTAAACAAATGACGCAGTTGCATGATTTCACGTGATGTGATGATCACTGGGTTTATCGTTCTTGTCGGAAAAAGTGCATTCAATAAAACTTAGTGTCGGAGAAAAGTCAAATTAGAAATATGTCATGTCAGATAAATGTCTTGTCGAAAATATGAGATGTCTAGGAAAGGGGATGTCGAAAAC
This sequence comes from Gigaspora rosea, assembly GCA_003550325.1. NCBI lineage: Eukaryota > Fungi > Glomeromycota > Glomeromycetes > Diversisporales > Gigasporaceae > Gigaspora > Gigaspora rosea. Next base: position 31,124 of record QKWP01000197.1, on the reverse strand, counting down.
ATGGCATGTCGAGGAAAGATTCTGTCAACAAAAAGTGCTGTAGGTGAAACATTCTGTCGGGGATATGGGGTCGGTAAAATGAGCTGGCAGGTAACTAACTTTCAGGGAATCATACCAGAATCATCTTCAACTAACTCCAAAAAGAAGTACATTGTAGTCGCTACTGAATATCTCACAAAGTGGCCAGAAGCGCATGCCCTTTCTGAAGCCAATGCACCTGCCGTTGCATCATTTATTATTGAGGATATCATATGCCGGCATAGTTGCCCAAAAATCCTTTTGTCCAATCAGAGAAAACATTTCAGCAACCTCTGGCGCCCAGTTCCAAATTAATCATTATTATTCTACTGTGTACTATCTACAGACTAACTGGCTAGTCGAGCGGTTCAATCGAACCTTATGTGAGGTCTTGTCCAAATGTGCTATGCAATTTGGAGGAGACTGGAATTAATACCTACTGGCTGCCCTATTGGCTATTGTACCACTCGACATAGTACTACCGGGTACAAACCCTTCTTTCTTCTGTATGGAAGAGACCCCGTTTTACCCTTAGAAGTAGATGAAGAGATAACAAAAGGACCTCCTTCAAACGAAGAGAAACTTCAAAACCAAATACTGAGAAGACTTACAATTTTACTAGGCGATCTCCCAGAGGCTCAAAGAAAGGCCCGTAAAAGAATAGAAAAAGCCCAGATCAGGCAGAAGAAGCAACATGATCAATTATACAATCTCGACAGTTACTCCATAGGAGAGCAAGTCCTTCGATATAAATCTTTCTTGGAGAGGACCCATAAAGACAAATTAAAAGAAAAATGGAAAGACCCTTTCTATATTCACAATGTTTTTGGCCATGGACTTTATCAACTTCGGACAATGGATGACAAAGTCCTGAAGCAAAAATTCACAGGAATAGACTGAAGCGATATCATCCCCGTATAGAGCCTCTAGATCTTATTTTAAACTCTTCAATCTCGCAGGAGCTCGATAGTTTAGAATGGGAGTCTATTACCTCTGCAAATTAAAAAAATTTTTTTTGCCCTTGCATGATTGACCAATCGGTCTTCCGATTGATCATCCTTAAACTTTCTTTGATCGTACAACTGTACTACGTTTCTTTTCTGATTATCTTTCTTTATTTGTAATACTGCTATATTATATCTATTTTCCTTATTTATATTTTTATCACACTGCATAGATGGATAACGCGAACCCTGGCTTTACATAATCATATGACGAATCGTCTTTTGTGACTTTCATTACGTAATCTTCTTAATACATAGAAAATTATGTATGAACTATTATTGCTTCGTTTGAGGACAAACGAACATGAAGCATTTAAATATTACCAAATCGCTCCTTGTACAAAGGGAGCGAGTAATTAAAGTTCATAGAAGAGCTGAATGAACTTGAGCATTCAATTATTATCGTTTTATTTATGACATTTAGAGAACCATACGATTGATCCAAAATTTATTGCCTTGTAAAATTATGAATGCATTAGATATGACTATCGGGATAACGATATCCTACAATAGACTAGTATAATTTATTTATATGTATCGATTATGTATTTAAAGTCGAAGGTTTTGCCTTAATAAAGTTTCTTCAGACTTCGCTCTGATTAATAAACTATAATTATAAGTTAGTAGGCATTTCAAAGCCGAAGGCAACTTATAATATTATTTTTGTATTGTCGAATTCTCAAACACTGCTTGTTAGCATTAAACTATGCTATTCGCATTATTTATTAAATTGATATATTGACACTCGTGCATTGTTATATTACATCGAATAAATTAATTTACTGATTTCATTGTTTGATAGATTTAAATTGAATTCTTAGTTTGATCACCGTATTAATTAATTAAATCGTCGATACATTTAAGCCTTACATTGATACATCAATATACATAATACATTAATTACCTCCCTTAAGTAACTCTACATTCTACTTCAATCACATAATTATCTCCCCGCCATATATATATATCTTATTCAATTCCTTTCACGCCAAAGTATTTTGTTCTCCCTTGGACTTCCCTTTGTTAATTCCTACTCATAAACCTACCCTCCGTAACTAAAGTCCAGCTTACTATCCTGAGACTATATTGGCGGTTGTCTGACGCTCTCCCATCCGATAGTAACACCGGGTGGGATTTTAGAAAAATTTTATATAAATTTCATAAAATTTTATATATGAAATTTTAAAAAAAAAAAGCCGGCCGGCCGGCCAGGTCAGTTAAAAAGATACATGTTATGAAAACCAAGTAATTAAATTTGTATTATAGATGCTTGACGAAATTATTTCGCCTGACGAAACCATAAGTTTCGTCATAGTTTCGTCACTGACGAAATGACGAAACTATTATGTTTCTTCAGGTCACGTGAGTTTCGTCAGGCATCATTAATTTGTATGGCCTAATCGTACCTGGTTATATCTCCACTGCCATCTTATTTATCTATATAATATTTTATTTTCCATATTTGTATTAATACTGTACTGTCATGCGTCGAATGAATTTTTAGGAATTCTAAATCAACTTGTGTTGCAACGAAAATCTAAACTCTAGAGAATTCGACTGGATTCAAAATTAACTTAAAATTTAATTAATCATTTTCAAATCAATAAATAATTCATATAGGTTGCACAGTACGTCGAGATTGAATTTAGTGGATTCCGAACAGGGACGTGTGGATTTTGGAAGTTTTTCACAAATAGTAGTTAGAATTCAATGTACATATATTATTTATTATATTTCTATCTCAATTAATAAAGAAATCCTAGCAAGGTTGCAAAAAAATAAAAAAAGTCAAATACTTTGCATTAATAAATTTTGTAATGCTGCATAAAAACTGTGTAATTTAAACATAAATATATGTAATTGTTTAAAATTTAAATACTATGTACACAATTTATTGCAATCGCAAATTTTTAATAAAAACAATGAAATTTAAGAGAAGTTTAAACCAATTTCATCTATACAAACATGGCGCAAAGCAAAGGTACTAACTGGAGGAATCCTGAAATGAAGAGAGTAGCCAAAATACAACTACCCATGCGTTCAACAGTAGATCCATTCAAAGTTTTATCTTGGACTATTTTCGAAAAGAGGGTATGACTTCCACTTGTGAAATTATATTGGATGATGAGGAAGAATGTGGTACAGTACCTCGTATAATGATGGTTCTATTTGAAGTTAATGTTTTTTAATTCACAATTTACAAAATTTATCAATGAATTAATTGCCGTGAATCGAATTATTCAAATAAAACTCGAATAAGTAATTCAATCGAATGATTCAAGCACTCTTAGGAGTTTAATTCCAGTCCAGTCACTAGCACGATCTACAGAGGTCACACCTTTTTGCAAACCGTTTTTCGATTCTCTGTGTGATACATGGAATTTGCTGATCACAGTAAGTTGAAGAACACTGTAATTCAATTTTAATTTGTTTGTAGATTCCTGAATAAAACTGACGGCTACGTTTCATTTGTTAATGAATTAACAACTTGTAAAAACGAAATTTTTAAATTCAGTTGCGTCAAAACCAATAAATTTCTTAACAGAGTTAAGTTGATTTAATTTCAATGATTAGTTTTCCAGATGGAGAGTTTAATAATATCCGTCACATAAGCTGAAATTCTTCTTTTATGACCTAAATGTATAATTAGAATGCATGCATAAATGCTATTTAAATTGAATTCAAATGCTTTTAATTTTATTAAAATTGAATATGCGTTAAGTGGATTCAGAATTAGCTTTTAAGTTATTTTGATATTCTTTAACGATTGAGCGATTTAAAACTTTAGTATATTTAGGATCAACTTATATTGATTCTAAATCCTGAAATCTAGCAAGGTTCCATTCTGGCGCGACATACAACAATTATTTATATAGATTAGCAGTGCATATACCTTTATAATGAGTAATTGAAATTGTGGCAGATGAAATATTTGCAATTGATTAAATTTCAACTATAACAAGAATACAATTCTTGATGCATGACGAGAATGTTTTTTGCAATGACGAAAGGTTTTTCATTATGTACTCATCTGACGAAGCCTTTGATGAACTCTTGACGGCTAAATTCGACCAATAAATTGTTAGGCTACAGCCAACTTTCTTTTAACGAGATTTTTTATAATGAATTCTGGATATATCGAGCTTTGATTTTTTTGAAAAAAAATCAACTGTCTTTTAATTGTACAGGCAAATCTATTAATTTTGTTAAGGCTTTTGTTAGTAATTTTGTAATTGATAATAACCTTTTTCTATCAAATGATCAGTTCGTTATAAAAGAATTAGCTGTTCAAAACAGGCTCATACGATAGTTAATTTTAGGTTTACACTATATATTATTAGTTTCAATCATTAAACTCTTCTGTGAGTCAGAAGAAAAGAAAAAGGTTGAAAGACTAGTTCGATGTCCCGGGCGTTGCCCCGGGTTGAGGTATCTAATTTTTTTTTTTATCTGGATTCAAATAAACCCGGTCTTGGTTCAAATGAACCCGGTCTTGGTTCAAATGAACCCGGTCTTGGTTCATATGAACCCGATCTTGGTTCAAATAAACACAGTCTTGGTTCAAATGAATCCGGTCTTGGTCATTTGAACCCGGTCTTTGTCATTTGAATCGTTCTTGGTTCAAATGAACCCGATCTTGGTTCAAATGAACCCGAGCTTGGTTCAAATGAATACGGTCTTAGTTAAAATGAATCCGGTCTTGGTTAATTTGAACCCGGTCTTGGTTCAAATGAACCCGGTCTTAGTTCAAACGAACCCGTCTTGATTCAAATGAATGCGGTCTTGATTCAAATGAATCCGACTTTGGTTCAAATAACCCGGTCTTGGTTCATTTGAATTCGACTTTGGTTTTTTTTTTATCCGATTTTGGTTCATTTGAAACCGATCTTGGTTCAAATGGACCTGGTCATGGTTCAAATGAATCCGACCCGAACCCAAGTCGGAGGCCAGTCGGAGTTTGAATTTCATGTAACCCGCCATTTTCATGGGAACGCGAAATCCGACCTCTATTTTTGGTCGGAGTTTGAAAATTTTCAGGTCAATGACCCGAGTAATAATTTTTTTAAGGGTGGGTGGATGGGGGAGTTGGAGGGCAAGAATTTTAATGTTACTATCTTATGGCGAAATTAATGACGAAATTAAATAATGACGGACAACTCTGCTTTATTACGTAGTGATTGATTGATACAGTAGATAGGACAATGCCAAAAAATTTTATGTTTAATCGTTCGTTATAGATTTGCAATTTGTCATAGGTTTCGCATTTCGTTGCCTAGCAAAAGGTTCATTCATTCATCATGCTTAACTGATGAATGAAAATCATTATATCGCATAATTTCTTATTATTCACAGGTGAAAAATTTTTGGTGGGATTTATAAATGATTTATAAATGTTATGTAATTTATAAATATTATGAGGTTTCATGATTAAGATAAGAAAAGCGTCGACAAATTCAATACTGATGATCTGTAATTATTATGCGGTTTCATAACCGGGTTCATAAGCGATTCATAGTTAAGGCAAGTAATTAATCAAATACAATCGTACAATTCAACTTTATCGGAGATTGTGCAAATATTTAACATTAATATTCAAATCAAAAAATCTTCTCATACTGTATGTGGATGTGAAAGCATTCATTAAATCTACACTAATAGGATAAAATTAGAAAGATATTTTGGTAATATAAATTTCTGTGAATTTTGATTAGATTCATCAATTAATGAAGGAATTTTCTAATATAATGAACTTAAAATGTGACATTTCGTGTAAAGGTAAATACTAAAAACTTTAACTACATAAATTTAAACAGATTATACACATTACAGTATAGTTTTGTGGAATTGAAATTATATTAATTCTCAAATTTAATAATATTATTGTGAAGAATAATTTTGCACTTTAAATATACTGTATGGGGTAGAGTTCCAATCCATTATCCAATTATCTGAATCACTATTGGATATCCATTTTCCGTTATTATCCGAATATCCGTTTACTATTGATATCCGAATAAGTATCCGAATTTCTGTCGGATTATCCGGATATCTGATTTGTTTATCCATCAGAAACGGTGACGGATTTATCCGGATTGGAACTCTAATTTGGGGACATAAAGGTCAAATTCACAAATTCACTGTGACGATTAGTTCTTTGATTACAGGATTAACATACAAAAGACATTTATATGTATTTGTTAATACACATGTGAATTTTTATATTAGTAGAGATAATATCGAATATAATAAAGACATTTCAAAATGAATCCGTAAATTATAAATGATACTAATGAAAGTCTGTAATTTTGATGTACTTAATAATTTTAATTTTAATAAATTTAATTTTTAATAATAATAATTAGGGTTCGGAATGGGCTGGGTCGGGCCGGGTTTCTCCAAATTTAAGCCCGAGCCCAAAGAAATTTATAAGCCCGAGCCCGGGCCCGGCCCAGTAAAAATTTACAGGTTTGGGCTGGGCCGGGTCACTTCAAAACTATACCCGGCCCAACCAAACCCGACCGAGCCCGGTGATTAAGTGGATGTCACCGGCACGCATATAGGATAACTTTCTCGTGATTGGTTGATCACGTAAATTAAAAATCATGTCATAATTGTCATTTTGAAGATTATGTGACAACTGGACAATCAAAATTTATTATAAATGATATTGATATAACAGTTTAGTTTGAGTTTTGTGATCCATATTTAACCTGAGTTAAGTTTCGCTATATATATTTAGTTTGGGCTCACAATGCATATTAACATGGGTTCTGCGATACACATTTAGCAATATAATAAATTATATATATAATATACTATTGACATTATACCATTGATATCCATTTATTATTAATTAAAAAAAAATTATTATTATTTATTATTATGTAGTTAATGTTATGATGTCCCGTGCCATATTTCCATGAAGAACCCTATTGATTACAACATAGTGACACCATAATGACTACGATATGACCTAGAGACGCCTGCCTTTTGTCCCTTTTAGCGTGATAACAAGAAAAAAGACATTGTTATATCCATAAAATCAAACATTCGTGTTCGTGTTCTCACCTACAAGTTCAGAATTCACCTCAACTAAAAGGAATAGTAATAATTAAAAAAGAGCAAACTGATCGCATATAAACCATATGCACTTTGTCTCTTATTGATCGTTACCAATACTAAAGATCCAAGAAAAGAGATACTAATAGAAAAAATTTCGAAAATTTAATCAATGAACAAAAACTAGCAAAACAGATGAAAGAAAGTATCACCTAACAATGCTCTAATAGTCCAGCTTATAGTTGCTCATTCAAGGCACGACGTATAATTCCATATACCTATAAAAACAAAGTGCTGACTCATAACTAAAAAGAAACAAAACCAGATCTACGAAATCCATAAGAATGAAGAGAGTTAGTTCCTATTAATTTCATAAAAGAGAATAAAAAAAACGAAACTAGTTACTTATCGTTAGACCAGTTTCCGGTTCTTGCCCAACCAAATCTAAGTTGTATTCTCTAATGCCGACCTAGAAGAGAAGAGGATCTAGAAGGTTAGTTAACTAGATAATGCTTACATTAGTATTCAGTCAATGTGAAAATACTGAATATTTTGATCGCCACAAATATTCTGAGCCTAAAAGAAAAGAAAAAAAAGAAAAAAACAAAAAGACAATGTTAGCAAGACGAAAGTTCAATAAGACAAAGAAAATAAAGGCACTCAACTACCAACAAGAAATTTCACTGATTGTATACATCCCATGAGACGAAGTAATCCAAAAAGGAACCCAATGATCTAACGGCAAAAAAAGAAAGATAGAAATATTTAATCAAAACTGCCTTCGATAAATTGATGAATCCGATCTGGCTGTCAAATTATTGACGGTCCCCATAGTCAAATTTAGGAGTGATACAAATTTTGGGGTATTACTCAAATTAGCAGATATGCTAAACATAAATTCAATTGTATGAAATTGACCAATCACGAGAAAGTTATCCTATATTTATAGGGCCTGTGGGGGCCCGCGGGCCCATTTCAAAAACCCGACCCAAGCCCGGTATTTAATAAACCCGGTCTAAACCCGACCCACTTTATAACGGGCCAAAATATTGGACCCGGCTTTGACCCAAACCCCGCCCAACCCGCAAACCCGCGGGTTTAGCCCGGCCCATTCTGAACCCTAATAATAATATTTAGCATTATTATACTTGATTCATAAAAATAAATTTTATAAATTCTGTTTATAAAACTTATTGAACGCATAAAACATTACAAGATTTTACTTGGCATCACTTAAGTATAAATAGTTTCATAGTCAAACCGCAGATAAATTCTGTAAGCTAGTGATGATGAAGTAATTCTTGTTATTATAAATCAAACTGGTCTTATGAGTTATTTTTGCTATTCAATTTTGGTATAAAAAGATAAAAAATTATTATTAATCTAATTTGGCCATTGATAATTTCTATTAGATATTCTTAAGTTACTATTAAAAGCATTTTTGGTTAATAAAAGCTGTATTATAAATTAGCAGTGCATTCTTTTTAAAAATTTATATAAATTTCATAGTGATAATATATTTATTAATTTATTCACTGTAAAAATTTTATACTGCAAGCTAAAATTGATCTCTGAATCGTAATCATAATATAGGTTTAAAAAAAATCTGCTATTATTACTTTCAATTTATTAATCTTAACTACTTATAATCTCAATAGCATCCAAACAATAAATTTGTTCACCAAAATTGTATTAAGCTTATAGATTGGACTTTCAAAAAGATTATGTTAAGTAACAAGCTCAAGTTTAATAATTTTTGGGAATAATTCCATATATGGATCCAAAAAGTTTAATAAGCTTAAGGAATAAAAATAGATTTTTAGATTTAATAAAAATCAGACATATATAGTGTTGGTGTCCTTATGTAGGAAATATCAGTAGTTATTCATTATTCGAGATGATTCTAAATATCATCTTGTATTACAGCTGTTTTCAAAAAGGTGTGAACGATCAGGGATCGCCATATCAAGGATATTTCTCCAATTTTCTTCTTTTTTTTTACTCTCGCTTCTAACAGAGAAAGATTCTCACCAATTTTCCAATAGAAATAGTTTTTATAGTTCAAAAAAATAATACTATTCTAAGTTAAAGGTAGATTTTAACAGGTGAATAAAGAAATTTTTAATAAATTCCTAAAAACGGTGATCATTATTGAGTCTTGCTTTATAAAGTAAATTAATTATTTATCAATTAAAAATTATAGTTCTTTAACACATCTCTTAAAGTAAAACTTTCTCCCATTTAGAGTTGCTGAATGTTTTTTTTTTTGATTATATTCAATTTTGATAGCTCATTATTGCATCGTGAACAAAATTAAAATCTAAAAGAATCTTTTAGAGTTATCGAATAATTATAATGCAATAGTTTTTTTTTTGAACAAGAGAAACTTGATCTTCTGTCCAATTTGGCGTAAAATTTGTGTATAAGCATATTTGTAATATCACATTTGCCATTTTTGTGTTTGCAAATCAATTCCACGGTATAAACACTTTCGACAGCTAAAGCAAGTCCCACTTTTGTATATAAGTTTTGTATCTAGTGCATCTGCCATCAATATTAATACGATTATAAAAACAAAATAATATAATTGCAATAATTTGTTTATATAACAGTAATGATCATGATTAGAAAAGGTATCACACACTTATCAGTACGAGGTGCTTAATTGTTACATGGCTAATAATAAAAAATTACAATGGACCGTCAATAATTATTTAACCTAAAATATGTGCTGATTAAGCATCTCGCACTGATAAGTGCGTGATGCCCATCTCTAATAATGATAAAAAAGTTTATTATTAAATTTCTGATTTTCCGATTCCCCATATGGGTATGTCATAAAAATCACCTGTTCACACCTTTTTGAAAACAGCTATAATGCAAGCATTAGCAATAGTATTGAAGGACTACCACTAGCATATATCAAGATTTTACAGGTATAATAAATTTTATAAATAAAAAGATTATTGTCAAAAAAATCCTGGAAGTTAACAAGATATTCAACATGACTTTATTATGCCGGTTGCAAAAAGGTGTGACCTTGATTTTGTAATATTGATAGCGGAAAAATTTCATTCTCTACTGATCATAATTTTCAATCAATAGCGTCTATATTTTATTCGACATATTTAAAATTCTCAAATCTACTATAATCGATTGATTTCTAGTGATTTTACATAACATTGATCTACAGAGGTCACACCTTTTTGCAAACCGCCATAATCTAAGTATCAATAATGAACAGTTACAAACATAATTGCCTAAGATTCTAATACTTTAAATTTCAAAAATCAATTCAAGTTAATCAAGATCAAAAAGTAGGATAGATATAAGTTTGATAATTTCAGTTTATAAGTTCAATTGTCCAAGACTTAGTCCATGCATTTGTTTCATAAAGACTTTTTGATGTATGCTCTCATCATTTAATATTATTTAATGTTCCAATCCATTTTGCACATGATTAAAAATAATGAGATTACATAATCGAACAAATTAGGAACAATCATACATCCTAAACCCATTTGCTGAAACATTTCTCTCCGCTAGTAGCAAGAACTCAAGAAATACCAGCATTAAATATCAGCATTAAGTTCATTTGTGATAAAGAAAACGGTCTGTTAATAGCTACCCCAGTAGGGTCGTGATAAATGCACCAATCAGATTATCTACATTAATCAAAACAATCGAATAGGTGCAATATTTAAAGTAACGAAATACTGTACTGTAATAAAACCTTATGTTAATGTAGAGATTTTGTTAGTGCGCAGTAGGTAGTTTCATAGACTAAATCGACAGTTTTTTTTTTAAACGTGAATTTCACGTTACACTTGTTCCAAAGATCTTATTGGCATCGATTATTGGTGGTTTTAAATCCTATCATTGTAAACATATTGCATTAACTGTTACTCAAACTATAGATAACTGTAACTATACTAATACGTAGTTAACTATAGTTAACTATTAAAGATACATAGATAAACTATTGTTAACTATTAATAATACACAACAATTGAATTTAAGTTATGTCATCTGTTGGAATAAAAATTAGCAAATTACTCGAATCATAGTTAATTGTAGACAACTATTAAAACTATACTGATTATAGTTAACTAGTGTTGTTGACTGGAAGCTGGAACTTCACTGGATGTCCAGATAATTCCAGTGTTCCAGTGGTTCCAGTGAAGTTTCACTGGAACTGGAACCAATATAATATTAGCCAATAAAAATACGATACATGTGATATGTATGCTAGCTAATCAGTAATCAGTTGCAAGTAGGGATTGCCTTGACTATTTTATTAAAGTCAGGTCCCGAGTCAAACTTGGAACTCAACTTGCAATTTAAACATTTAAATATAACAATAAGCATACTTTGCATATGTATGCATTTACTATTTAATATATGTGCTGAGTTCTCAGAACCAGACTTTTAACTCTTTTAACTCTTTGAATCGAACCTTTAAGCACTTTTATTTTACTATTACACGTAACTGGCTAAAAATTGAGGTGGGTCTAATTTTATAAAATCTATTTAAATTTATTTATCTTTTGTAATACATATTCGCCCCAAAATCCAACTCTAATACTCTGCAATCTCCCTTTTATCAAATAAAACCATGTTACTCGTCTATATTCATGTACTTTGGTTTTAAAAATAATGGACCAAAGAGATTTCTCAAATTCCACTTTGCCATATGATCTATTGCGGGGTGCGTATGATTGCTTAACAAATTACTACTCATGTTATATTCGTTATCCTCACGTTCCACCTCTTCATCTTCTAGTATCGCAGTTTCTTCATCTACTAACATTTGCTCCCATTCACACAGTTGATCTTCCCAACTATCAGATTCCATATCTGAATTGTCTTTTGCGTCCAGTTCAATCAGATCATCAGGTTCGTTCAGATTATTTGATTCTTGTGAATTTACTCGTTCAATAGTCAGAATAAGTGATATATTATAAGGCTTTTGTTTTTGCATTTTACAACTGAGACCTTGTCTCAATTCTTTATTAAGCTGTATGGACGTAATATTTGTTACATGAATGAGGATACAACTAGCCACACGTGCACTTTTGGTGCCTAATTTAAGTGGTCTGCCCGAAGGTTCCACACTAGCTGCCATACCTACAACCCAACTACAGAAGTTGCCTATTTAAACCCTCTGTTTCACGGTCCTTCTATTACTACCGACACACTGACATTTATGCGGATATTGTGGGCTCCAACCCAATTTTTATGAATGTTCAACTCGGACTACTTTATCCGCGGCCTAGAGTTGGCTAGGTAGGACGTAAGTCCGACCAGCTTATTTTGTCCAAGTTTTAACCCTGGACTTTCTGTACCCACCTATCCAGACTGGCCAAGGTCCACCGGAAAATGCTGCTAGGAGTTCGTGACATGGCCTTCACTACGGCTCGTGACTTCGGTTAACCAAATCGCAGATCGAAACTAACAAGTTCAGCCTGCAGAGTTTGTTACACCAATTATTAAAATTCATGTTCGCCGTCCACAGGACTTGAACCGGCAATCTTTCGATTTGCGACCTCGGAGCATAACCGCTATGCTATCGGACCCGAGGTCAAGGCTTTTGTTTCTTTCGATGAGAAAAGTTAATTGAGGCACGAATTTGGCTCATAGCCAATACTATATCGTTCTGCATTTAAAAAATCAATTTTTTTTTTAAAAAAAAATTTCAAATTAATTATAATATCTACCTTGAGGCAACATCTTCGGTTGGTATGAAGAAATCCCATTGAACTCCATAAACGTTCTACAGATGCTGCATTAACACAAATTCCAAATAGCCGTATAGCCAAAGGGCCTAATTCTTTAGTTAAGGAGGAGGTGAATTCCCAAAATCCCAATACATCTTCTTCAAACTGTTCGTATGATTCACAATCAAATGGACATTTACGTTTCCTATACATTTCAAATTCAAGTAAAATACGAATTGGTTGCCGTCCAAACCATGCTTTATAGTAATAAGTAATAAACTGAGCAAGATAAGTAAAATTTAAATTTTCAGTGTTAGTATTAAACCATGTAACACGAATATTTGGATTTAAAAGAAAGGCTAATAGTAATAATGGCTGTCCCCATTGTTTCCATTTTTGCTCTAATTGTGAGATCATATATTCTGATAAATCTTCTTCATCATGTTCCTCCCACATTTTAAAGATTCCCCCAAAAGCTTGTAATACTTCGTGAAGACAGGCGGTATCTGATTGTAGCTTATTGAGAGCTTCGCAATAAGGATGAAGTAGAAAATGTAACAATTTTATTGATTGCCAAAAACTATCACTAAGCAGGATTGATGTTATATTACGCAGTAGGTAAAGTTCATCCAAGCGGGTTGAAGTTGATGATTGACCTAATTTATCATCAGAACTATGCGTCGAAGTGTCCAAAGGTAATTCGTGCACAGTAGCTAAGTTCTTTAAAAAGAATTAAAAAAAAATATATTATTATTAACTATATGCCATTTTTCTACCAAATTCGTTCTCAATCAAATTTGTATATTTTGATTCATCGTTATATCTTGTTACCTAATGATTTTTGATATCATTCTAATCATTTGTACAATAACAAGATATCAATATCAATGATGGATCGAAATATACAAATTTGGTTGAGGTACGGATTTGGTAGGAAATGGCATACCGGTAATAAAAGAATAATCATAAAAATCCTTACTCGTAGAGCCTGGTGAGATTTTATTAGACTTTTGAAACAATAGGAATAAGAATTCCAACGAGTATCTGCCGGACAAATCAAGGTAATATATTTCGCATATGTTGTTTTTTGTATATTCCAAAGTTTTCCAATAAAATAGAAATGAATAGCATTATTAAAATATGCAACTATTTTTAGAGCTTAATTGGATGCAACTTTGAATTCATTGGACTCTTTAAAGATTTCTTCGACTGCAAGGTTATATTGGTGGGCGAAACAGGAAAGAAAACGATTTGAGGGTATTTTACCCATAACCGACGCCTATTTAAAATAATTTTTATTATATTTTTTATTTTAATTAATCTTTATCACTCTTTTCGATTTAGTTGAATTGACGATCTGCATAATTTTTTTTGAGGCCCATAAGTCCAATATTTAATTACTTTAACATATAATATTTTGTGAGACTCATCTAATTTTATTTGTTTTTCTTTTTATCAATAGGTAAGTTCCATAAAATATGACGAACATAAAGTAACTAACTATCTATACTGTATTCACGGATTATGCAAGTTGTCGATTCAACTAAATTGAATAATACTTACCTCATACCAGAATATGCCGGAGCACTATCAGAAACAACAGCTAATAATTTAGCACCTATTGTCGATGTTTCATTAATCATTGATTCAATTTTAGGGATAATTTCAATCATTCGTTCTCGTTCTGAACTTATGTCGATTGTTTTCCAAACTAAAGATTCTCCAGTTGATAAGATAAGTAATGAACCAAATATATGTTGTTTCAAGATATTTTTTCACCTGTCGAAGATTAGAGTAACTCCAACATTATCGTTTTTTAATTTTTGATCACGGGACAGGTCTAAATTTTTTTCAGCTTTAAGGACGCGATTCGATAAAGCATACTGACGAGAGAGGATAAGATTTGGATTTAAGAACTCATAAAACTCAAGCGTAGCCAGATCTGATGTCCATCAAAAAGACCACCCATTTGATACAGTCATCCTGAGTAATAGCCGCTCAAACTTTGGTTTTTCTTTTGCCGTAATATTTCAAACTATAACGTTATCTATAGGATTCGTAGATTTTTTATTGTTGTCAACAGCTTTGGCGAGTGATGAAGTGCTGTTACCAGTTGCCATGTTACTTGTGTTATTATCTTTTTTTTTAAAAAAAAAATTAATAATAATAATAATGGTTTGATTTTTAAATCTAAATCACATACCAGATAAATCAGCATTTCAGCACCTTTTTGAAATAGGTGAAGTCCGTTCTTCCTTATTATCTGTCTTGTTACAATATTCATCTACTGCTTCTTGAGATCCCAGTTTAGCACGAAAGTATTCACACCTTTTTAAATGGTTTCGAACTGTATTTTTCTTATTAGTTATTGTATCTTTTAGAGCTTTGCATATACCATATGTATTGTGTTTATTCGTAGCTTTTGTGCCAAGAATAACAATATCTTTTGTAAACCTGTGTTTTTCAGGACCACCAGCGTGTCGCCGTGCCATTCGTATTAGATATTTGCAGTACAGTTGCCTTTTTTTTAAAAAGTTTGAAACCTCTTTTATATATGTTAAGCTACAAGCGCAATTCAAATAAGGCTTTATACAACAATGAGTCTAATCTTTTTAATTTATTTTTTATATACAAGAATATAGCTAAAATGGTTGTATTTTTTAGGAAATGGCTGAATAAAAACGGGATTTACAGTAAAACCTCTATGAATGCACACATTTGGAGACTTGGACCATTCAGGCCAAAATTTGATGTTTTGGAGAAGGCGTGCACTTAGAGGTTTTACTGATTATACTTAATTCCGGTTAGAAAGTGCCGAAATCTATGATGCCACGTCGTGATCCCATTCACAAAATATTGTGTTGAAGTTTAAACTAGGGTCTGCAAGTGCTAGACATGGGCCTGGCATGCAGGCTTGGGTTGCTAGTGCGCCAATATGCACATATTGATGCGCTAGGCACACCTGGCATTTGCAGAGCCTAGTTTAAATAGGAAATTTCAACAATACTCGTATTCATTGTTAAATTTTTTTTTAACATTATTATTAGGGTCTGCATATGCGGCACGTGCCTCGCGCCACTTCTGGCACTTTGCCCATAACTATTCTCATAAATCATTTTGTTGGCACTTTTGCGCCCACATGTCGAATTAACCTAACATAAAATAGTCCAAATTTATGATAAGACAACCTTCACATTTTTGTGGACACGGGCGGTCTGATGCATTTGTGCTCATAGGCACTGGCATGGTACAAGGTATTGGTGCCTGGCGTAAGCCTATGTGCCAACACAATCATTTGCAGAACTTCTTATGAAAACAATATTTGATTTTTTTTTTTTTAAAGCTGCATATACTTGTCTGCACAGAGTAAGGTATCTAGACGAGCATTTGCAGAACTTCTTATGAAAACAATATTTGATTCTTTTTTTTTTTAAAAAAAAAAAAATAGTATATACTCGTCTGCACAGAGTATGATGTTAGAATTTCAGAATCGACAAGACATTGTCGTGAAATAATAACAATTGAAAAAACTGCTTTACAATTGTATTTAGAAAATAGTATGTAAAATTACAGATGACCATAAACTAACATTTGCATATAGAATCGTATTTAATGATCCAGTTAGTTTTTAGTTTGCATAATATTTTCGGCCTAATTTTTTTAAGATTTTTTATGCTACTGTATTTTAAATAGGTTATGCGTATGTTGTAATAGTTTATTTACTGCAAAAAAAAATATTGAATAAAAATTATTTAATGAATGTAATAATTTATTTAATGAGCATTATTTACGCCAATGAATTAAAAATTAATAATAAATTTTTAGCATAAGTTGATTTGGAAAATGCAATTTCAGTGTACAATATATATATGTTTAATGGGTTATTTATTTGTGATCACATTATAGTGAAGCCTCCCGCATTAGCTTTGCGTTTAATCAAACTTTGAAATGTTTTTTGACTTGCCGGGTCTCACTGGACCCCACTGGACCCCACTGGACCTCACTGGAACTTCCATCCAGTAGTAAAAAAAAACATGACTAGAAGGTCTAGTGACAACTTATCACTGGAACCTATATATGCTCTAGTTTCATCTAGTTAGTTCCAGTTACTCTTCCAATTCCAGTGATCTTCACTGGACCAGTCTTTTAACAACACTGTAGTTAACTATACAAACTATACAGATTGCGTAATCCGTATTGATACGGATTCAATTTTGTGTAATCCGTATTATACGGATTGCATCACTACGGTACGTTGCAGATATCATTTATCTGTATAATGCAGCTTTGTGAAATAGTATAAGTCAAATTTCTTTTTTTTTGAAAATTGTATATTTGACTCAAAATAACATGCTCCAAGAAAGAATAAAATCGCAGGAAAGTTTTTAGTAGTTGTAATTTTTTCCTCCAAAATTAGTAAAATAATCAAATTATCGTACATGCGTATTCCAAAATAATGTGCAACTGTGAGTTATTACGCGTCTATATGGACAAAAAAACTATGAAATAATGTCATCTGCAGATTTTATCAATGAATCTTCCGAAGTTATTATGTCTTAAAATGGTTATTTTTCTTACATAAATGATTACATATATGTTATCTACACCAATAATAATGACAAACAAAGATTAAAAGCGTCTAGCAAGGATATATTTCACAGACAGTCAAGGTCGACAAATTACTGTTCCATCTGATACTATTCTTAGGAATTTGACGCTTAATCAGAATGAATCAATTCATAGTATCATAATTGATTTTATATTATTTGGGTTACTTTATATTTAATTCAATGCTACTTGTATACATATATCTATGTGATATATGATATGTTAAATATAAATTTTTCGAAAAAAAAAATTAAAAAATTTTTAATTTACTTTAAGATGGGTCCAAACAGCTTAGGTGAAATATTTGGTTTTCTAAAGGAAATTTTATCATTTTCCTTTTTTACCCAATTATTAGATAACGCAGCACAAAAATTTACTGAGCTGACCTTGCACGTAGGATAAAAGAATGTGCTTGAAAAATTTCGATTTCTGGTTCTTCACCAACATAAAAATTTATATCATAATCATCTGCATTTTCAAAACAGTTACTAATATCTCTTAATAAAGCATTAGCTAAAACTATTGATGACATGATTATCCTCCAAATATTTTTCTTTTAAAAAAAACAAACAGATTGATCACAAGGCTTATTTTTTGTTATGTACCAGTTTTATATTGCATATTGACCCTGCATGTTCATTGTCAATTTGACCCCAAAATTATTTAACCAGCTCCCTAAATGTATTGATCAACATTTGACTGCAAAGAATGATCCCGGTATTTTAATGGGTATGAAGGGTATGAATATAGCATTTCACAAAGTGTTTTCGGATTAGCTTTAATACAAAATATTATTCTTACCCACCTGATCCATTTTTATTGACCACCCAAAAAAGCAAAAAAAAATAAACCAAAATATCAATATTTTTGAATATAGGCCAGGTGATCAAAAAAAAGTATAACATTACAATTTTACAAAGAATTCGGTCTTCAAATATATATAGAGCATTCATAGATTTATTTTAACTCAAAATCACAATAATTAATTTACTTTTTGAGATCCTTAAAAAGAGACCCTAAATATTAGATTCAGTTGCAAAAATGTCTAAGGGTTTTGCGTCTTTATACTGAGAGGACATTGATTCACTTTTGCCTTCCGCAACATCACCCATTAAGTCATCAAAGACATTCTTATGAGATCTGTTTTCGTATGCATGCACTACTGTTATGCAACATTTCACATACAGACCACTCATAAAGTCAGTATATAATGCGTGCGTACGTACATACACACGTACAGCAGTAGTTTCACGTGATGGACATATTTTAATTCTAAATAAACATATATATTTAACAAGAAATGCAACGCGCAAATGCAGTGAGTTATGAGTGGATGAAAGGCATGTTTATAGCGGGACGTAAATAATGGTTGGTGTATAGATGTAAATATTATAATATCGTTGAGAGATAGTATGTGATGTAGATTGTAACTATTATGTGAGGATCGGTATAGAAAGTATAAAGTAAGACAAAAATATTAATAACAATTAATACAGTTTTATGGTAGCATATAATTGAAATGATCTTAATTGTTGTAAAACAGTTTTTTGTAAGGATACATAAAGAAACAGATAATATATATATTGATAATGGGTGACGGGAGAAGTTTTTTGAGGTTGATTAGAAAGGTAGGGTGTTATGATAGTATTTGTACGCAGTTGAATAATGATATTTAATGAACTTGGTTATAGTTTTTTGTATAGCAGATTGAGTTCGTTTTAGGGTATATATATAAGTTAAGTATTGTAAGAAAAGAACGGTAGTTGTGTTGAAATTACTTAAGATCGATAAGGAATTGAATTTAAATGAATTTTAGTAATTATTTTACAGTATGTGAAATTTATGAAGATAGTAAAATTGGTATGACTATGATACGAGTGTGATATTCTGTTTTAGATAGCAAAAATATAATGAAATGCGGATTTTACTTCAATGCTAGCTACGTAATTGGTTTTACTAGTTAGGTGGTGGGTTTTATATTTAGTGTATTATTTTTATGTATAGTTAATGCTGTGCAAATCCGTCTTTACTTGTATAAAATTTAGAAATGTTTTTTTTAAAAGGATTTTGATTGGTTGGTTTATTATCAAAGTTTAGGTAATGGGCATTTTTTTATTACCGAATGGATACGATTTCATTAGTATGATCTTTGGCCAAAATTGATTAATTAGCCGAATATGATTTCTATGCACTCCGATGCATTTTGAACCGGAATTTTGGAGATCCTCGTTATTTATGTAATTTTGTAAGTGTAATTCTGTCATTGTGATGTAATGCTAATAAAAGTTATGGTATAAAACTTTTGAGGTAAAGATGAGATAATGTGATTTTTTATACTGTATTATATTATAAATGAGTAATGTCGTAAAAGGATTGTCATAATTGTAACAATAAATGTGCGAAAATGAAGTGCTGAAATTAAGAGTACAGTTATTTTTAAAATTACAACGTTAATTGGTCTATGAATTTTTAAAAATCAATTTTCATCGGTTACGTGTATTCTGTGGACGTTTGATTAAGTTATTAATGGTAATGGTTGTCTTTAATGCTAATAACATGTATTAATGAGTTACATGATGTTTATCGTTAAAGTTTAAAGTTTAATTGAATTTCTACTGTATGTCATAGTAGAAACCATAATAATTTTAATGCAAAATCAAATAACTTTGTAGCGTATTACGTGGCGAATAGGTTTATGATTGATTAACTCAACTATAATGGTAATCAGAATAGTCGGTGTTATCAATTTTCATTAAAATGAAAATTTTAAGTGGTTTGTAACTATATAAGATTTGAGCAGGTTAATACAAAGGTAAATGGATGTATATATTAGGTGAGAGGTTTAATTTAGAAGTAAAGTAAAAAGGAAGAAGCTATCAAAATGAAATAATTTTTTTTATAGGTAGAGTTTTAGAAAGTAGTATAAGGCACGGAAATGAATATTCGTTTCGCATAAGGCATGCAAAGTTAATTTTTCATTTTGCATAACACGCTGATGCAATTTTTTCAAAGTTTTTTTTTTAAATTCCTATTGTGGTAATTGTATCATGTTTGGCATTTAATTTTTTCTCTGGTGTCATTCGATGTTGATGTTAATATTCTGGAATTATTCGATAGGTTTGATAAAGCAAAAAAGTAAAAATTTCTGATTTGATGATATGTAAACAGAAGAATTAAATTTGTATGAGCTTAGGAGCGAAGATGAATT
Organism: Gigaspora rosea; assembly: GCA_003550325.1. Classification (NCBI taxonomy): domain Eukaryota; kingdom Fungi; phylum Glomeromycota; class Glomeromycetes; order Diversisporales; family Gigasporaceae; genus Gigaspora; species Gigaspora rosea. The sequence goes on along the minus strand of QKWP01000197.1, from coordinate 10,509 downwards.
AATTAGGTACACAAGTTAAATTTTTTACCAAAAAAAAAAAATACGAAATACGACCCGCAGATGGAATTTTGATGCAAAACGAAAAAATTAAATTTGCGTGGCCTAACATTGTGGTGCAAAATCTCATCGTGTGGGGCAGATATTTTATTTATTTATTTATTTATTTTTTTTATTTTTTTTATTTTTTTATTTTTTTTATCTTTTATTATTATTATTATTATTTTTATTTTTTTATTTTTTTTTAATTTAACATAATAAGTATGTTCACATATAAGGCTATGTAAAGATAATTTTCGGTTTGGATAATCTGGAATCTTGGATTTTCTTTTGAATTTATTGGGTAAATCAGGAAATTTAAGGGTATTATCGGGGGCAACGGAAAAAAAAAGGTAAACGGTAAAAATGGAATATATGTCATAAATAAGGATTTAAAAAAAAAGACTTCGTTTGAAAAACCGGGCCAGAAGGGTTATGGAAAATGAAAAATTAACTCTGCATGGCTTAATAAGAGCATTGGTAGACAAATATATAGTTTTATAATTATTTCTAAGATTGATTGTAACGGGATATTGTTATTTATTTAGTTACAGAGTAAAAGTTTACAGGGGTATTTTTTTTTTAGAATGTGGGTGTAAAGGATAGAATTATAGGAAAAGGAAGAAGAGAAAAAGCCTGTACATATTCAGTATCTTCTATATAACGGCCAACTATTAGATCAATTGCATTTTTTTCGAAGGGTAGAATTAACGATTCGTAGCTACCAGTAAAACCTTTAAAAGTTATCTCTCTAAATTTATCATCATGAATATTAGTTCAGTACAAGGCAGATCCAGTAATATATTTGTTACCTCTGCTAACAGTTTTAGCAAAACAAAAGGATACAAAGATAGACGACATAAAAGAATTTTATGAGAAAGATAAAGTTTTGAATATTGTAGATCAAAGAAGTTTTCTTCTTTAATTACGATTTAAAACTTCATTAACGAGTTTTTTATACACTTTCAAAAATATGGGAATGAATATACAAGAATTAATTAAAAATAGATGGTATTTCGTTAAAACATAGATTAGTTTATTTATTTTTGTAAAAATAAAATCAGGTAGGCATGCGATTAAAGTATTACGAAAAAAAGATGAATAGATAAGACGGCTTTGCTATTATTCAACAGAAAATAACAATCGATTAATTGTCTTCATGTGAATTTATTATTTATTTAGATAACGACAAGGTAATAACTATAATTTTATAATATAATTATAATACACAGAATAATTAATTTATTAAACAACTCAGCAATACTTTCTTATTTTTTATTTGTATAATATAAATAATAGTCATATGTTTATTACAATAAAAGAAAAAAGGAACGGCTTAACATAATAAATAAATTGATTGTAGCATATAGATACGCAGTATGAGCGAAACATATCAGCAGATTTGTGGAATTGAGCCTAAATTTGCACCCCAAATTTATAATTAATACAGATTGAGATTGCATATTAGTACCCAAAAATTATCATTTTTGGCACTAAAAATTAAAATTTTATAATAAATCCTAGCGTCAAACCAATGAACCTACCCAGGTAACCAATGAACGAAATCGTGTACTAGTAAGTAAAGACAATGAAGGCTGTAACAAGAATTTACTTTTATATATACACATATTAATAATATTTTTTATTTGTAAATAATAAGCTCTTTTTAATGCCTCAATCAAAGTACAAGAAACCTTTTGAATGTACGATTTGTAAAAAAAAACATTACAAATCTGCAGCAGGACTTTCACGACATGAAAATGCTAAACATAATAATTACAATATACCTCCTATTCAACCTTATATTTTGCCAGAAAGCGCTATTAATGAATGGAAAAAAATGTTAGTACATGCTATTCACAAATGACTTCCTCTTGCTTTTCGAAAAACTGGCAAACAAGTAATCAAATTTCCTTGTATGGAGGGTCAATATTTAGGGCTTTTTAGTCAATATTTAATGCATGTATTTGTTCATAGAAGAGCCTATAAGTGTGTTTTTTTGGGATTTGATGCATATCAAACCATTAGTTCATTATTAGATAATTATTGTTGGGGTGTATGACATTATAAGTGCAACCAGGTTTCTTACGTTGTGCTGTTTATTCAAACAGCTAATGAAAACTTGGTTCCAGCTTTAAATGCTCTAATTGCAAAAAAAAAGAGAAACAGGGTAATGTTAGTAATGAGAGCTCTTCTTGTGCGGTAACTTTAGAAAAAAGTATAGTAATACAACCAGAGTTTATAGTAGATTGGGCCCGAGAAACAGTTAAAGATTTTAGTGGGCACTAAGTTTCCTCTGGCTATATTAAAATACAATTTAATGTAGAAAAAAGATTTTTTACTGACCCTAATACAAATCCGTATAGTCAATAGAGATTTCAAATCATAGATCAAATTGTTAAGAATTATCGCATATAATATTAAACTTATCTAGAGTCCTTTGGTTAATCCAAGTTGGTAAAATTATCAGTTTTAGTCACTTATAAGTTTTTAATCGTCCAGAACCACTAATATGTGGGAAGTTTATTTGGCCCTATCTTTTTTATGAAACAGATGTTCGGCCTCATCTTTTTTATGAAATAGATGTTCGGCCCTATCTTTTTTATGAAATGGATGGATTGAAATATAATATACAAATTATGTGAGATTGAGTCATGAAAGGTAACTTTATTTGAAAGCTTTCAATTGTGTTTAGGAAATATAATTATTAATTGATAATCCGCCTGTCAAGTAAAGAATGGCGAAATGTGGCGTTCTTCCATCTACATTTTTTTCATACTAAGTTAACGACACATGTCCACTAATTGAAAGTTGTAGAGCTCGTCGAGGCGCATCTAACGGTGGTTAGATCATCCAAATCGGCCCAGTGGATGACGAGATATCGTCGAAAAACGATGTGACGGAAATTACATATGAAAATCACATGATCCGAAATGCGGCGTACGCCCATCTAAAACTTTTTTTCTTACTATGCTAACGAAACATATCGATTAATTGAAAGTTGTAGAGCTCGTCAAGACGCATCTAATGGTGGTTAGATCATCCAAATCGGCCCAGTGGATGGTGAGATATCGTCGAAAAACATTGGACGACTATGTAATTTCCGTCACGGATTTTATATAGTCGGCCAATCGTTTTTCGACGATATCTCGCCATCCACTGGGCCGATTTGAATGATCTAACCACCGTTAGATGCGCCTCGATGAGCTCTACAACTTTCAATTAGTGGGCATGTATCGTTAACTTAGTATGAAAAAAATTTAGATGGAAGAACGCCACATTTCGCCATTCTTTACTTGACAGGCGGATTATCAATTAAATTTATTACTCAGATATTTTTATTTAAAGGTTTATTTACCTTGGTCGAAGCAATTTAGTTAGGGTGCTTATACTAAAGCACATGTAGATTTACAAACTAAATGTTCTTTTATTGTTTGGCATAGTATTTAAATATTCATTTAACTTTCTATTTCTTACTAAGTGTTATATTTGTTAGGCTCTCATTAAGTAACTTCATCAAGAATATAAAGAGGTTCTTAAGCTTTATCAGGAAATTCTATTGGGCAAGAACGCATTATCGAATGCGAAAAATTATCAGATAATTTTGAAGAATTTATAATATTTTGAAAGAAAATATTCAATTAATGGTTTATTTACGATTTACGGTTAGTTTTATTAGATATAAAAAGTTCTATTCGAAATATTTTTTCATTCAATTTTATTGCAATACTAATAAAAAGAAGTCTAATATTACTATCGAAATTTTAAAAAAGATTTTTTCAGGGTATACTTTTATTTTTGTTTGTTGACCTTAGATCTTGGTAACATATACAGTTGCAAATTCACTTTTCTACACAATCTCTTACTACAAATTCGCAAGCGTCAACTATCTTAATTCACTTGAGACTAATTAAGAATAATTAAACCAAGAATCCTAAATTCTTAATACATTGATAGTATGGCTATAATATAATGATACGTTAGATGATATTTGTTCAATAAATAAGCAAGGTATTGTCCATTATTTTTAATATATTGATGGTCTAAATTTAAATTTTTGGGGTTTGCAACTTTAAAATATAAAAATTGAATGTAAAATTAAATAATACTTTAAATTCTAGCAATTATATCTATTTAAATGTTTTATAGTGTTCATTGAAATAACATCTAGTTTCAACTACTAAATACCCTCCAGCATATTGATAAATAAAATCAGCAAAAACCTTGAGAATAGAATGAAAATTTGTAATTAAACCACTAAATCATTTAAACTCTGCTACTGAGTAATAAGTATTGTTTGCCCAAGAAAGATTCTGTTAACCATAACAGAATAAAACAATATTATTCAATTTCATTGAAACGTGTGATATTAACCTTCTTATATTTAGGTAATGCTAAACCTTCTTCGAATCGCCAAAAATACAATGCTCTATTTTCCATCTCTAATATTTCCAAAATTGCAAAGTTTTGCGCACCATTTTTAAAGATTTGAAAAAAAAGTCGACACAAGTTGATGATTTTTTTTCGACTGGCTGGCAAGAAAATGCACCAAGTCCCTATTGTGTATGAATATCCAAAAATTCTGGAACGTGATAGATTAGAACGTGCATATAAGGGGTTATGTCGCTTAGTGTATACAATCCTTTATTTATTTTATTAGTGCCAGGAAGAATTTGTGAAGGTGTTAGAAATACACTTAACCATTCTCGAGCTTTGTTACGAAATGTATTTTCTGTTAATTTATTCTGACTTAGCATTTTATATATAAAGTTCATAAAATCCTGACCAGAGTTTTCAAACTTTTGTAGCACACACTTGCGGTAATATTATACTTAGATTAAAATTTTCTATTACTTTTAATTTGTCAGGGCTCATTAAAGAGGTAAATTTTCACGATTTTGTCTCTTGATCTTGTCAAAACCTAAATTTTACTCCGATAGCACTTATCTATTTACTTATTAATTCTCCCATTTCATCTACAAAGTGACTATTATTTTTGCATTCATTTAAAGCCAACTCCTACAAACGATTGGTTATATATAACATCAGGTGAAGTTGATCACTACATAATGAGTCATTGGAATCATATCTAAAATAGGCGAATGAATATAACCTGGGAACTTTTGATAGTTTTTTTTTAATTTGATCGATTTTTTTTGTTATTGTCTAGTTTTGGTTTAAGTCACTTATTAAATCTTTACTGCAGAGACACCATGGGCAGAAATTAGACGCAATAGGCGCATTAAAACCTAAAACTATTGCCAGAAATTTCCAATTGGATGAAAAAAAACCTCAATATTCCATTGTCAATTAATAGTATCAATAAAACCATTTTTATGCAATTTTTGTAATTCATAGCAAATAGGCTTCAAGGCGACTTTGAGAGAAACATACTTCTCAGTTCCAGAAAATAATGAAATTGAGTAATGGCTTTCTGGTTTCATAAGATTTTTTTTGTCGTTAAGGATTGCTAGCGTTATCATCACATGCTTGATTTTTTTTTTTGGCGTTCCTACCATCACCTGATATTCTCAAATATATAATGGGATTTTCGTAGCTCAGAACTTTATTTGTAACAAGTTTTGGAACAACAAACTGAAGAATTGCAGATATATTTCTATAAGCGCCTTTTTCTAATGTGGTTGCAATTATTTCACTATTTAGGTTACTTCCACTATCTGAGTCACTTTTACTATCCGAGTCACTTTCACTATCTGAATTACTATTTGTTTGTGCATTCAAATCAAATACTAGCAATGGAATATAGTTTTGCATAATTTCGTTTACAATATATTTTTCTTCACTTACTAGCCATTCTTTTGGCAAATCCTGCGAAGTAGTTGTCAAAGCTCTATATCCTTTTCATGAAATATTAGATTGATCCATTATTTGAATGACTTTTTGTGCTTTTTTCTTTTCTAATTGTCGATCTTCTTCAAACCTTATTAACCATGGTTGTTCGCCTGCTTCTAACACTAATTCTTTGAGTCTAGGATTATCTACAGGATGCCAAATTTTTTTTTTCTCAAAATCATTAAATAAACTTTCACCTGCTTTTTTAATTTTTTTTCTATATGAAGAATTACTAAGATCACTAAGAGGTTTAATAAATCGTGGTTGATTTTTTTTTGGCACAACTTTAGTTAATTCTTCAAACAATTGTAATCTGAAAATAAGTATTCCAGGAATTGCTATGTTTTTTCCAGAATATCGTACATTACAATATTTATTGGATGCATCCGAAGGCGAGATTTGTGAAACTACTATGTAGTTTTGTTCATTATGTATCCATTCAATCTTAAAATGTGGAGTTCCTTCAACATACTCAATAGATGCTTGAATATGATTTTTTTCATTACGCCCCCAAAAGGCTTCTATTTGATAGTCGTTAGGGATAGGATATTGTCCTGAACATTGCGTATATTTAAGATTTGGTTTCGGGGGAGTGATCCTAAATTTATAATCGTATAATTGTAATTTCCATTTTTACTTTTCCAGAGAACTAAATTAACATGTGAATAATTATGTTTTATTGTCCCATTAAGTGTTTTTCTCATTTCGTTGTTTAACATTCTAACGTCTCCCAAATTAAAAACTTGTAAAAACTTGTATGTGTACTTGAAAAAATTTTTTATATTTGTTACATGTTATTTGTGCGATCATGGCTGTTAAATTTAATTCTAAAAAAATGTTTTAATTTAATTTACTTTTACGCCCCCATCATTTCCTTTGTTATTTAGTTCTCCGAGTTGAATTAGTTTAATAGCATTTACTTATTTAGATAATAAAGCCTGGCAGCATAAGTTTCATTTTAGATTTCATTTAAAATTAATCATTTTTACTTCTTGCAAAAAAGAAAAAAAATATCCGGTTATCATGAAAAATTTTTTCAAAGTTTATAAGAAAAAAGGCAATTTTTTTTTGACTTAATATGAAAGCTAATATCTAATAATCTCTCATAACACTGGTTGCACTATAATCACGTGCTTGTATTTTAGAATATATATGAATACCGCCAAAAAAAAACCTGTCATTGGGCTTTCAATTATATTTTATACCAATTTAATTTGTTAGGAATTGCGTCCACAAAATACAATTAAAAGCCCAATGACGGGTTTTTCCTTGACAGCATCCATATGTAACTAATCTAAAAGTTAACTCTACTTTTTATGAATCAGAAAAAATGTGAATATATCAAGGCGACCTAAGTATATTTTAAAAAGGGTTTTTACTATCCAAAATGTAAGTAGTAACTATCTTTTTTTAACAGAAATATAAATATTATTCTTGTTCATGCATTGTTCAATCTATTTATTTTAGTATTTATTAATATATTTCGAGTTATTACCATATACTAATTCTTGTGGTTAATCAACAGGAGATGATACTATTAATTCTCATTCGTGAATTGCATTAAAATCGGATGGCAAATTAATCAATAATAATATTATTATTAATATTATCATTTCAGATGTATATGAGTAAAAAGCTAGCATGTGAGTGTTTTACTAGTTAGTTAATTTAAGGACTGAATCTGAGAATGAGTATTGACTATTAAAATTTAAAATTGCTTAGATGCGTTTTTTGAATTTTCTTTTAGTGTTAGGTGAATAAAGGAGTATATATGCGTATCTAGGTAGATTTATTAGTTTTAAATAGAACTCCCAAATCTCAGCTTGAGCCATTCTAAGCATTAGCTGCGATTAATATACATATTTAATACTCTTAATAATACCTTGCTAAAGAAAGACCCAAATAGATACTACACTTGGATATTTCTTGACCACAATATTTTAATTATATATCTACTCTCGACTAAATGTACTACTAAAGGTAATAATTTGCATTATTCTATTCGTGTAATGAACTTGTGTAATTTTTACTAAGAAAACCAAACATTACTGGATCCTGATTTTTTTTAGGTATCTCATCCCGATAGTATTCGATTGTTCGTAACATATATGACGATGTATACTCATTTATTTGAATTTAAATAGATTAATTTAACATGTTACTTTGCAAAAGTAGATGCTGAAGATATATCGATTCAGGTACTGTCATATTCAAAGCACATTAATTAGTACTCACATTTATTTATACATGTCTACGATATATATTTTTTTTCTACAATGGAAGCGGAGGGAAACTTGGATCAATTTTCTTTCGACTTGGACCAGAAATAATGGAATAATGAGAAGAATGGCTAATGGTATGATACTATTATTTATGATTATATTTTTGAAAATTTATTTATAGTTATCCCATACTGTACAAAATGGTCTACTAGAAGCTAAGAAGGATGTGCACAAGTTATTTGTTTCTTATCAAACATTCGTTGGTATGGGAAATTCTAGCGATGCATTTCAAGCTGGTGCCTGTTATCAAGATGGATTTATGGTTGAAAAAGGTGAAAATAAAGCAATTATTTATTTTTATAATCTATAGAGATATATTATAATTTCAGAACGAACATAGTTGATTTTAGGCTCGAAATTAAAAAAGACGAGTATAAAACATTTATTCATTTTCAAACATCAGTTGGGATAGAATATATTAAGTTGGCCATTGCTATAAAATGGAGTTGGATTAAAAAGGATGAACGTGTTCTTTTGCGAAGCATTTGCCAAAAGGCGGCGATTATATTCATCCTGTCTCTTTATGCAATGTAATATCCGAAAAAATTTGCATTTCCCAAATACTACTACTTCGAATTAAACTATTTATTTGTGATAAATAATGTGTTTTTATAAATTTATATATATTATATAAATTTGTAATGTTTATTTTATATTATAACATCATCCATTCATACATTTAAAGAATCATAGTATATACAACCCTAATGAAATCATTGGGCAAAAAAATTCACTAACTTACATCGAGAAAATACTATATATATGGTACTTCACTATACTGAATTCCGTCACTATAGCGAAAGTAAGTTGTGATTGCTCACTCAAGGTTTTTGCTAAGAGACGTTAATATTGTCGCAGCTAGCTATGAGATAATACATGATATATGCACTTTTTAGTGTATCGTAACTTTAGGATCGTTTGATCCAATTCTTGTTCGCAATCTTAATCTGAAACCAGTCCAGTTCCTAGAGGCTTAATGTCAGTTTAATATACAGAGTATTACGCTAATGTGTTGATATTATTTCAATTACACACCAGGTACTTACATTAAATTCGTCAGCTGCCAAACTCAAGACTTTATCGCATCTCCGTAAGCGCACTCCATAGTAAGAAAGTTCAAAAATTTGCACTTGTGCATTTATATAGAGCAAAAAATATAATGCTGTAATAAGCTGGGACCAAGATATACCGTGCAATTAGAGATAAGTTGCATAGAGCGTGCACTTATAGAACGTGCTCTTATATCTAAACTTTGCTCTTAAATTTTATTGCGCATGTGATTGGTTGATCTGGGTGTCAAATGACTGACGCACCTAATTTAGGTACGTCAAAAATTTTGGGGTGATCTACAAATGGCTATAGTATTGCACAGTGTGGTCGGATTTTGTGTTGCCGGGAATTACTAAATTAGGGGTAATTTCGAATAATTCTTATGGAGGAATTCCCATGTTTGTTTTCCTTTGGTTGTACCGTTGATCTGTGTTTGATCTTTAGATGAGCGGAGTTTGAGGTACGTTAATTTATTTGTGGAACTTTTGTGAATTTCAAATTCAAATATAGTGTTCTGGAATCTATGTGGTATTGTGTTGTCCTCGGATAATTCTAATATTGTTGGGTTTTCTCCAAATTTCTGGGCTATTATCTTTCTTTCAGTCTTTTCAAATATGGATAAGTACTTGAATCCTTTATACGATTTTTCTATTGTTTGAATTTTGTGTTCAATTCTCCTAAGTGGTCTAATTAATTCTTGGATCTTTTTCTTATATTTAATCAAGGTTTGGATTTCAAATGAGGATAACTTCCCAAAGTTTAATGCTAGTATAGGAAACTGTTCGTCTACGATTTCGGGCACTTCTCCTTCTGGTATTTCTAGTTCTATATCGTTGAAAAAGTTGAAAGTTTCTCGGGTCCGTTGTGGTTGTTTTCCCATTTTAATTTTTATTTCTTCTAATTTTTGTGCATTTATTGGTAGTTCTAATATATCTTGTTCGTTGGTTTTAATTTTTATATCTATTAGTTCTATATTTTTTTCAAGTATTGGTATTAATTCATTTCGGTGTCTTAACAGTTCTTCTATTTTGTATAGGTTCCATGGTCCTAGATTGTGTGGTTCTGTATGCTGTGGTGGTTCTTCTAAAGGGTGTATGTAGATTGCTAAGGTCACTATATGACTTGCCTCCTTTTGTAGACAAGATTCTGCTTCCCATTCTTTAGTCGAGTAGCATGTTTCCTCAAATATTTTCAGCAGTTTTTCGTTCCTTAATACTATTTCAGCTTCTTCAAAGCATTCTCTTATGACACATACGTCTATATTTTCATTCTTTTCATGTATTGCTTT
>QKWP01000196.1:405597-418363 GCA_003550325.1 Gigaspora rosea | reverse complement strand
CCTTGCACGATATTTTTCAAGTGATTTGTTCACAGATTCCTGGAGCTCTAGCATTTGTGAAATATGGTTTTCCACGGCAACAGCCTGGGCAGTGGTAGGTTCGGTAGTGGTGGGTTCGGTAGTGGTGGTTTTGGTGGTAGTGACTTCTTCTAATTCATCTGTTATAAAAAAAAGAGAAATAATCGTTTAGTATGCTAATTCTAAAAGCTAATATAAAGAAAAAAATATCTAAAATCTAATCTGAATAACGTGCAGGAGCATAATTTCGAATTTTGGCCTTCAGCCAAAATTCGAAATAATGCCCCTGCACGTTATTTCACAAAAATATAGCCAATTCCAACCCTAACCCTAATCCTACTAGTTATAACCCTAACCCTACTAGTTATAATCCTAACCCTACTCGTTTTTAACTTCCTAACCCTATCTTAACAAGGAACATAAACGAACCGGTTGTGCTAGAAGTATCGTAGACGCAATGCATTTTCTATCCGAAAAGTACTTCGTGTGGTGTACGGCTATGCGCCGTGTGGACTGTTGAATTATACGATGTGATGAATACGTCGATTACATTAATCCAGTCTTTTCTTTGCAGTTGATTGTTTTGATCTCAAAGTAACTTAGTGAAACCACGACCCACAGTCTGATTAAGCCGCTCGATTTGTCCTTGTGACTGTGAATGCCGAGGCCGACCATGCCTAATTTTAATGTTCATGGCCCTAAGTGATTACATTTGCAACAAATTCCTTACTGTTATCACTTTAAAGGGTTGTAGAGGGCCCAAGGATCTTAAAAATATCCTTAAGAAGGTGTGTCGCGACCGTTCCTGCTTCCTTATTTTTCATCGGGACTGCGACAAGAAATTTAGAGAACACACAGACACACGTAAGCAGCCACAAAAAATCCTCATTCTCTTCAGCAAAATCGTGAAAGTCGACTAAGTCGATTTGAACGTGCTGCCAAGGGCCCAAAGACACTACTGATATTATGTCAGTTTTTTCTTTTATAGAGGTATTCATAGCACAGGTGGGACATTCGTTTACGTATAGTTTCACCTCTTCTTGTATGATTCCAATATGTTTTTCTAAAATCGCAGAAAAAGTTTTATGATATTCACGGTGATTTGCTTGGTCATGAAAGCGTTCTAAAATTAAAGCACGCATTTCTACATCGTATTTGGGAACTACACGGCGTTTTTCGGACTTAACTACACCATTCTTTACCACGTGCTTAGCATAAAGAACTCCATTTTCGTTGACTTCAAAATTCTTGCAGCGGCGAACGAAGTTGGAACGTATGGTGGGGGTGATAGGGCTCTTTAGAATACTATCCGGAAAAGTTCCTGAACGAATATATTCAACTATCACTTGATACTCTTCTACTGTCTCGGGAATTTTGGGAATTGGCGCCATGTTAAAAAAAAAAACAAAAGTTTTTTTTTCCTAAGTGGGCGGTGGGCATTGCTTTCTTGGGGGGTGGTAGGCGTTGCTTTTCTTGGGTGGGTGGTGGGTGGTGGCGCTGTTTTTTCTTGGATGTACGTTGTTTTTCTTGGGTGGGTTTTTCTTGGGTGATGTTGTGATGTTTTTCTTGTTGCTTTTGAAGAAAAAAAAAACGATTCGATTGTTTTTTTTTTGATGATCAAGTTACACAATCTGATTTAATCAACGGGTTGATTACAGGCCGAATTTGGATCGGTGCACAGTTACGGGTCGATTACGGATCATGTGGATTTCACGATAATCCGATTTCACGATAATCCGCGACATTAAATAATAGTACTAAATCAACTTTTTGAGTTCAAAGATATAAAAAAAAGCAAATAGAAGAATTGTAGAATATGATATTGAGTTTAATTATTTTATATGTTCTTGCAAAGATACTTAATTTTCAGATTATATATTGATATATTTTTCGAACTACAATGCAATTAAATTTAGAAGAGCTTCATATAGACTTTTTTATAATCAATAAAAAAAAAATCCAAGTAAAAAAGCACTTATTAATAACTATATTATCTTTATAACCTCAGCTTCATCACAACAACCAATACTATCTAATAATAAACCAAATGATTATTAAAGCAATTAATATATGTTTACTTGATTATTACAAAAAATTCAATGATTTGTTATACAAAATCCAACAATAGCTATATAATATTTTTATACTCTAATAAAATATTTACTTTCGAAATTAAAAAAAATTAATATATTACAATCTAGTAAATCAAAAATTACACCAACAATTAAAAATCTATTAATAGTATGTGGAAGAGGTTAACTATTTAATAAAAGGTTTAATATTTTACCCCGGGTAGGTGTCACCTGGATCACCCATGGGCAGTGTTGTACACAGACATTGTCCCGCCAATTTTATACAGACACAGACAGTCTGGGATAGAATGTCCAGGACATGTCTACAATATTGTTCTAATATGATATTGTACACGAACAATATTCATCTAATTTTTAACTTTGTCCCTACTATGTTTAGGACATGTTTGCTAAGTAAACCAATCAAATTGCAGAATTATACAGACTCTTAGTTTGGGTTATGTGATAATTTCCAGAGGATACAAAGAATTTTATTAGCTGGTTATCATGTGTTGATTAGCTAAACATCTAGAACAAAAAAAATTCTGAGTGAACATGTCCCGAACATTCTGTCATGGACTATTTGCTGTCTGTGTCTGTGTTCTATGACAACATTGCTTGTGGGTTAGAGACACAGAAAAATTGGTTTTATTATTTGCAAAAATTTATTTTGAAAATCATAAATATTTGGTACTAATATAAAATATAAATTTATTGCATTTATTGTGAAAAAATCAATTCAAATTATTGAAATACATCATATTCAACTTTTTAAGAGATTCTGTACTTAAATTTTGTCTCTTATTACCGGTACTAAGAAGATTATTATAAACTGAAAAACTACATTCAACTGCACTAGAAGAAATAAATAACTATATATAATCAAATGCAATTTTATTTAAAAGAGGTAAAGTAGTTAGGGAAGTGACAAAAATCAAGTAATTTTTTAGGGGGTGGTGGGAGTAAAAAAAAGTTGAAATTATATATAAGAACCTGACTATATATATATTAGGAAGAGGGAAAGGGTAGGCCTCTGATAAAAAATAATCAGGTAATTAATGAAATTGCCCTTACCATTTTTTCACAATAATTATGAAGATTTGTAAAATCTACTTCATTTAAATCTAAATTACAATATAAAGACCATTCTTGAAGAAGTTCTACAGATGGATTTAATAACTGTGGAATATTAAAATTATATTTTTGAATATCACAGTTTATTAAAGATATTTTTAAATAATGCAGATCAAAAATACAAACTGCCTTAAAAAGTGAATGAGAAGAATGATTAAAAAAATGTACAGAAAATTTTTGAAATACAGAATTATATACAGCTTGAAAAACTGGTGTAAAAGTAGATAATTCGGTATTATATTTTGAAAGAATATTATTAATTTTGTTACCAAAATTTGTTGTAGTCATTCCTTTGATAAGAAAAGCTTCAAGTTGCTCAATTCATACTTCGATGAAAAGAAAATAGGGTTTTTTCTTTTTGAAAAAACTCTGTATCCAATATAAACTGATATGAATACTAACAAATAAAAGCTAAGTATATTTCTGTTAAACCATTTTCATTATTATCATTAAAAACTAAAACAATATTTTTATTGTTTTGTTTAAATTTAGCTCATTTTCTTCACAATAGAAACTCTGAATATAGTCCAAATAATCATAAATATATATCACCATTTTAAACTATGAATTTCATTACATCATATTAGGTAAATGCATAAATGTAAAGTTAATTGCAAAGTACTTTAGAAGTTTAAATTATTATCTGAATTGTCCTTAATTCCATGCCGACGAAGGTAATTTATATATTTAGACTATCTTCCTTTAGCAGACTTTTTAATATTATTAATTAACTTGTACACATTGTTAAAATGATAAATATTTGTTCAAGCTTCACTAATAAATTAAAAATTAATATTATAAATCTATAACAAATGTTAAATATAAATAAATTTATAAAACACCAACCTTATTAATTGAATAATATGTGCACAGTATGTATTGTATTAAACTTGTAGCATTGCTAGCTACAAAACCTCTTGAACAGACTTTTTTCAAATAAGAAGCCGATTCTGATACAATAAAATATAGATGATTAAAAGGTATTTCCTACTCGACTAAAATCTGAAATACCAATTGATCCACTATAGCATTATTAACTTGAGATAAAAGTTAACTGAAATTAACTTTGTTTGATTTTGATAGCTAAAAAGTGTATTAATTACACTACAGGCTTTTTTGTTAGTAGTTTCATGAGATTGATTTGTCACAAAACATTTTTCGAAGCTATTCACAATGTTGCTCAAATACATTATCTAAACAATATTTCGAATACTATTTGCAATAGGAATAAATTTCTCCTCTTTACAATATTTCTTAAAAAAGTCTCGCACTTTATTTATCTTTTCAAGTGGAATGTCCGTTTCAATTCAGACTTTCACTAAATCATTAATTATTTGCTTTTTTTCATTGGCAACTACTAATAAAGTGTGAAAAGATTGTTGACGATTATTACGATTAGCAGTAATATAAGAGTGACAGAAATCCTGATGAACTTTTGAATTTATATGCATAGTAATAGTAGATTTGTTTTTCCTACCAATACTAATTTTACAAAATCAGCAATAAAGTTTATTGCTATTAACAAAAAGATCCTCTAGAAATTCTTGTGCTCATAAATAAGATGAAACAACTTTTGCTTGTCCTATAATTATGAAGGATTGATACTAATAATTGCTAGATTGTATTTTTGCAAAAAGCTATTGCTAATAATTTCCACCTTCAAAGCCAATTTGAGTTTTTGCTATTGTCTTTTTTATTCAGAACCAATTTATTAAATTCAAGATTCAAAAGTTAATGTTTTTATAAAGAGTTGTTGTTATTGTTTTTTCTCTAATAAAATCAGTACAAACTTTAATAAATTATAATATTTTGTACAAAAAAGACAAAAAACATACCCACAGGACCCCAGGCATCTCTCATATAGGTCATAACTAGATTTTGGCCAATTTTGGCCCAATTTGCTAAAAATAACAAAATATATTTGTTTAAATAACTTTTGATTTAGTGATCAGAATTGAATGAACTTTTTTTGTTAGATGCGCCTCACTGAGAGCTTTATTTTTAAAAAAAGTTTGTTCAAATTGGTCTATTGAATGCCAAAATAATTGCCAAACCCTGTTTTTTGCTTCTCTGGTTTTTGCTAAAAAAAAACAAGTATGGCCTCTATACTAGATGTTCAGGGTCCTATACTTATACAAAAGACCTCTTTAATGTTTTTTCTCCTTAGATCCAACTTATTTAGCATCTTTTCTCTTTAGATCCAACCTCTTCAACGTTTTCCTCAGATTGAACTTTGTATTCAATAGTGTTCTTGCAAAGAATCTTAATACCAATACAGTACTTTTATCACAATTTTATCAAATTTAAGGCTAATTTTATTGGCTCAAAATTATATGAATTGGATTTACATAGGAAATGCTCATAAATTTGAATTTATATGAGTAAATTTGGATCCAAATTTTTCTGTATCTCTGCATAAGTGGGTAGGTGACCCAGTGGTGACCTGGTTAACTTGTAATAGCCTGGATGAGAACGGTGGATCACGCAAATGACCTGTGGGTTGACCCACAGGAGCCCCGTGTGTTAACCCATGGGTCACCCATGAGCAGTAAGGGGGCTTCCAGAAATTACGTGATTTTTTAGTGGGTGGGTGGGGTCCCGAAATATCAGGTTATAATTATAATTCTGGTCAAATTTTTATAATTCTGGCCAAAAATATAAAAGTATAAAATTATTAATAACTATTGTTCTACTGGACCAATTTAGATGATTTAACTACCAAAATGTTCATCTTGCTGAGAAGATTCTAACAAGCCTAAAATCATTAAAATCTAATCACAGGGTCCCAAGATCATTCAACTTTTGTGTAATTTTAATAGTGATTTTTTAGAATTACTAAGTAAATTTCTTTAATATTAAATAACTTTTGATCCACTGGCCTGTTTTGGATAATTTAACTACCAAAATGTTCATCTCAGTGTGACAATTCTAACAAGCCCAAAATCACTAAATTCCAATTACTAGATCCCAAGATCGATAAAGATTTATATTGTTAGATAATCATTTAATTAAATTTGATTAAATGAATGTCTAACAATACAAATCTTTATTGATCTTGGGATCCAGTAATTGGAATTTAGCGATTTTGGGCTTGTTAGAATTGTCTTATTGAGACAAACATTTTGGTAGTTAAATCACCCAAAACAGGCCAGTGGATCAAAAGTTATTCAATATTAAAGAAATTTACTTAGTGATTCTAAAAAATCACTATTAAAATTATACAAAAGTTGAATTATCTTGGGATCCTGTGATTAGATTTTAATGATTTGGGGCTTGTTAGAATCGTCTCAGCAAGACGAACATTTTGGTAGTTAAATCATCTAAATTGGTCCAGTAGAGCAATAGTTATTATCAATTTTATAAATTAAAACATATAAATAAATTTTAAAAAATATAAAATTTGATTGGCTAATAGAGTATCAGGTGTGGGTGGGTGGGGTAAAATTTTGAAATTTATTAGTAACAAAATATTACGTAATTTTTGGAAGCCCCCTAACCCAATACAAATTAATGCAAATTTGTAAAAGAACCCTGGACTTTTCTTATAGAGGTCATAACTAAGGAGGCATCTATAAATAACGTTATGTACCCCTCATAGTAGCGCTGGACCCCCCCTCTACTATATAAAAAAATTTTTCAAAATCCGTATGTTTATATATAAAATTTTACAAAAACTTGAATATATTGTGACACAGTAATCCGATTTGGATGATTTAGGTACCATTCGATTCGTCTCAGTGAGACGAATCCAATGATACTAAAATCATTTTATTTGGATCACTGGATCAATAGTTATTTACAAAAAACCATTGATTTTTTAGTAATTTTATAAGAAAACATAATAACCAATAGTATTTGGCTAATAAAATTTGATCCAGTGATCCAAATGAAATGAAATTGGTACCATTCAACTCCTCTCACCGAGACGAATCGAATAGTACCAAAATTATTAAATTTGGACTGCTGTTTCAATTTTTAGCTAATTTTTTCTAAAAAAGTTACGTTATATTTTTTTGACCTCCCTTAGGGCAGCGTCATTAATCACCTGATTATTTTTTATCAGAGGCCTACCTATACATGCTGGCAAAACCCGGACAAATTCCAAATAATAAAAAAACAATTGCTATTTATAAAAGATTAAATCAAATAAATAATCTTAATATTTTGTAAATATATTATTTATAACTATAAGAATATATATGATTTGTTTAAATAAAGATTATTAATAAAGTTTTTGAGATATTAGTTATACTAGAATTTGGGATTTGGGATTTGGGATGACGGACAAATCCCAAACTATAGTAAGTCGGGATTTTGCCAACATGTATAGGCCTACCCCCCTCCCTCTCCTTAATATATATATAGTCAGGTTCTTATATATAATTTCAACTTTTTTTTACCTCCTCCCCCTCTAAAAAATCACCTGATTTTTGTTACTCCCCTTACTTATTGAGAAAAATGTTATCGTTCGTCCAACCCCCTCTTGTATAACGTTATTTATGGATGCCCTCTAATGACATGAATTTAGGCATTTTTGCTACCCCTAAAATCAAGTAAATTTGCAAATAGTTGGATTATTATATATAAATTTTATAGTAATTTGCTAAAAACTAAATTATAATATCTAATATAGTGCAAATTTTTTAACCTTTATTTATACACATGTATAATAACAATTATAGCTCTAACTTTAAGCAATTCACTTCACACTATTACTAGAAGTACTCTTCTATCTAATAATAACTTCATATAATCCTAACCCAACAACAAGATAGTGCTAAACCTACTTTCCATATAACATTTTAAACTTACCCCACAATCCTATCATGATACTAAGCTAATCTAGCTTTAACTTCATGTAATCACACCCTAAAATATCTAAATATAGCTAATTCTAATTATATTCTAGCCTACTATTAACTAACAAAAGCCAATGTTTATGTTCGTGGCTGATTTGAAATTAAATAAATTTGCACGCATTAGTTATCAATTTTAAACAAGTGTAGCTTTACACATTTACATTAAAAGCTTACTACTGACTATTATCAAAGACTCATCCAAGTAACTGATGACCCTGACAAATATGGCACTGGAAAATGAACAACAAAAAAGTGAAGACACTTATGAACGGCGACACAATCAAAGCGATGACATCATGAGCAATGGCTCCAACTAATGATAGCTTCAACATACAATTGATTTAACAATTAGAGTCTAGCAAACAATACTCCAACAAAATGACAACTCCAACAAAACAATGTCTCCAACAAAACAATAACTTCAACAAAGTGGTGACTTTAACAAAACGGCGACTCTAACAAAACGGTGACTCCGACAAACAACAGCTCTAGTAAATAACGATTTCAGCAAAATAGTAGCTTGAAGAAGATAATGCTACAAAAAAAATGATAAATTGTGAATTAGTATTATAATGGAAAAAAACTGTGGATCTATGTAATTTGCGATATCGCAACCTATAGCATTCAAATAATACAAACCATTCATATTTAAATAAAAATAAAAAAATTTATTTAGAACCATATTTAAATTAAATAAAAAAATATTAAAAATAAAATAAATAATAAAAAACAAATAAACATTTCATAATAATAATTTAAAATAAATAATTTAAATAAAATAAATATGTAAATAAATAAATTAAAAATAAAAAAAAGATCTGGTTAAAAAAAAATAAATAGGTAAAGAAAAAAAAATTTAAAAAAAGTTTAATTAATAGTTTATCATAAAAATAAAAATAAGATATAAAAATAAAAAAATAAAAAAAAGTGAAAAAAACAATAAGGGCGCTAACATTTATTAGGTAATATTTTAGGGGGTGGGGGTCAAGAAAAATCTTACCTTAGTTAAATTTGATTGTCCAAATTCTATTTATAGATCTTATCTGGAGTGGGGAGTAAGCCCCTATAGTAAATGGATATTAGGTAATAAATATCAGCGCCCTAATAATTAAAAAAATCATCAAAAAAATTTTTTTTAAAATAATAAAAACTAAAAAATAGAAAAATAATTTTAAAAAAAAAATTTAAATAAAAAATAATTAATAATTTAAATAAATAATAAAAAAACCCATTTAAAAAAATTAATAAAATAAAAAAAAGACTGTTTTTTTTAAAAAAAAAAAAACAAAAAAAAAAACAGTACGAAAAAAAAATATTATTAATATTAATAAAATTAAAAAAAATAAAAATACTTTGATTCACTACTGGTGATCATTACCAGTGATCTACAATGCATAAAACAAAATAAACAAAACTATTAAATAAAAAATAAATCTCTTTAATATTAGGGTAAGGGTGAAGGTTAGAAATTAGAATAGGGCTTTGTATATAGTAAAATTTAGCAAGGAATTTTTTTTTTGCATAAAAAAAAGTAGTTTCATAGACAAAATTTTAGGGTAGAAGTAGAGATATTACCCGGGTCGGGTGACCCGTACGGGTCACGGGTCAAATTTTGACCTAACCCGGGTCAAACGGGTTAGAATAAAAATAAGCTAAAACTTATTAAACGTTACAAATATTTACAGATAATATCGATATTAACGTTAATGCAGGTACGAACACGTACATACAATACCTCGCAAATAAATAATTTAGATTCGAATTAGACTTTGTTCGATTAAATCGCACTAATTTATTTTCTTTACTCATTTTAGCATTTATTTTTATTCTTTATTTCTTTATACAACGATACTAGTCAATTTTCTCTCTAAAAATATATTAATGTTCAATAAGATTACATGTAAATCTTCTGGTGATTTTTTTATATCTGCCCGTTATACAGTAAGTTTCTCCTTCAATTCTTAATACAGACACACTGGTTGGTTATATTTTTATAAAATATGTTCGCGAAATTTTAAATGGGTTATTTAAATAGTGCTTTATCATGTATATCTTGGGTGTTCAGCGCTGTTTACTAAAGATTAAGCTGAATCATCTATTTAATAACAGTTTGTCAGATTATTATTCAAACCATTTAAGTATAAAAATTTTTTACCTCGTCAAAAACATATGAAATGGGCCAAAGTTTTAGGGCTGCCTTAAGTACTAAAATTGATCCAACAAATTGGGGATTAAGCTTTGTTCGTTTTTCAGTAATAGTGAGACCCGCGGATGAAAAGAGACGTTCGGAAGGCACCGACGTGGCTGGGATGGATAAATACTTGCGAGCAAGTTTAGCAAGTATAGAATAATCGGCTTTTCTTGAGGCCCACCATTGAAGTATGTCCGTTTCACTTAGAACCCTTGGTAATAGTAAATATGAATTAAACTCACGGTTAGTAATATCAATATTATTTTCATTTTGTTCTTGTATGTAAGTAGCTGAAGGATCAGAGAAAATGTCATCATTGGTATTCATTATATCACTAGGTACTGTATCTGACGCATTATCTATTTCATAATAGTTAGTAGCTAATTCAATGTATTCTATGCGTGCTTCTGAAATAGTACGATTCTTCTCTTCTTCCGTAAAGATTTGCATATCTTTGGTTCGTGGGTCAAGAAACGCGGCAAGTCTAATTGTTTTTGATGGTTCTAAAAATCGATTCTGAATTGATTCATAAAGAAGAGTTCTAAATTTTTCGACATCAACATTACTTGTTACTGCACAATCAAGCTTTGCTTTAATAAAATTAATCGCAAACCATGCTTGAGAAAGTGTTGGATACTGGGAACCTGATAATTTTTTTGAAACTACCTCATAAGGATACAATAATTTGACTAATTCAGATACTTTTTCCCATTCGTCAGATGATAACTCTTTTTCTTCATAACTTCTTAGTGTACTATTTTCATTACTTTCAACTAAAAACGATTTATACTTATACATTACAGGTTTAAGAATCGTTAGCCGTTTTAAAAGATAAAATGTTGAATTTCACCTTGTTACCACATCACGAACTACAAAAAGAAAGTTATTCCAATCCTCCATCTCCATTTGAGCTTCTAAAAAAAACTGTTTTTGTTTTGGACTTCCGCTAAAATGTAATACTAGATCTCTACATTTTTTTATTAGGTTTGTAATTTCAGAACACCCTTTCAATGCATCATTGATTGCAAGTTGTAAGGTATGCCCAAAACAAAAAATTTTAAAAATATTGTATTTACGTCCTAATCTTTCTAAACACGATTTAATATTGGATCCATTATCGACTGTACCACTAACAGTTATATGTTTAAGTTGAAGACTATCCAAAATTTCAACAATTTTATTAAAAAGACATTCAGAGGTGTGAGGATATGGAAGGTATGAGATGCTATCGATTATTTCTTTTATTTGAAAACTATCATTGATCCAATGAAGAGTAAGTCCAATATATGGATCGCCATTATCTGATGTCCACATATCAGTGGTAAATGAAACATGACTAATTTCGGCACTATCAAGTGCATATTCACGAACATTTTGCAAAATCTTATTTTCAGAATTAATAAGAATTTCTTTTAAACGATCATTACTAAGTATGTTAGCCTGGGCATCGAGTCCTTCAATAATTCTTTTAAGTGCCTGTGATTGAGTAATTGAAAATGGTTGAAGTTCTTCGACAATAAAAGCTGCTATATTGTTATCAAGTTTTTTTTGTTTGGGGTTATTGAAAGTATATTTTTTTGTTTTGTTAAATGCTTGCACTATTGTTGTTTGAGAGGATTCTGGAATTATACAAAATTCGCAATTATTATCCTTTACTACAACTTTTACTAGACCTTCTTCCACCATAGCTCGTGAGATATGATGTTTATTTCTCAAGTGTCGCCATAAATTAGAAGTAGAACCATCTTTTAGATATTTTGTTTTAGGAGTACACGTTTTATGACGACAAACCCAAAATTCTGAACTATTAACTAATTGAATATCATAAAACACCTTAACAGGACTACCACCTGGCCTTTCAATTTTTTTTCTTTTGATTAAAGATTGATTGCCAGTTTGTGATAATGTAGGAGACTGGGGTGAATCTTCATTAATTAAAGGTTGATTGCTGGGGGACTGAGGTGAATTTTCATTAAAATCCATATCATTAGATTCCAACCCATCCAAACCAACATCATAATCCCTTAAAACTATATCATCTAAATATTCGTCACTATATTCGTCGCTCATTATTGTCTGCTTAGTAATTCAAAATCTTAACCTTCGTCGTTTTTAATGGATTAAATAAAAATGCATGTATACATAATTATACTTACAAGATCCAAGAGAACTATATATATTATTTTTTTTTTCCTGATTATAAGATAATAAAATATTGTTAATATTGTTAATTACCTTTAACGATGGATTAAAACAATTTTCATATCGTGCTTACTAATATGCAATTTCGTTCACTTTGATTTGAAAGTAGGTTTGTGAAATCGTTTTTTTTTTTTTTTTTTGCAAGTTTATGGTTTCAACTTGCAATCTTCAACAGGTATACTTCGGCTTTTTATAATATTACGGGTGCTAAGACACCACATGCTATAAATATTTGGCAGTAAAATTTGGGCATTAGATACAATGAAAGTTTACTAATTCGATTTCTATAT